>CM077157.1:27287548-27475958 GCA_039583875.1 Platanthera guangdongensis
AAAGTGTAGCTTTGTTCGTGACACCGATCATGATGACTTTTGCGAAAAATGTGATATTTGAAATTAAACAAAATTGTCTAAGTTGGTGTTGAACCCAAGTCACATGTTTGCACTGATCTTCCCACCTCGACTGTGCCAAAATGCGATGCTTCAGCAAGTTCAGGTATCCCCACTATTGCAGTGTGACATTCATGGCGACCTTTGGCACATGCGAGGAGGAAGTTTCTTGAAAAAGGGACTAAGGCATGTGAAATGAATGTATAAAAGGGAGGATGAGATAGCGCTTGAATAACACATCACAAGCCAAACCAAAGAGAGGTCAAGCCTCGAGGAGGGGAGCGGCAGTGCACAATGTTTGATGGTTGATGCTCGTAAGAGGCGGTGGTTGTGCACAAGTGGTGACATAGGCGGGCTGTAGATTTGCGGCAAGATCAAGTCTCACTTGAATCTCTTCTTGGCGGTGACGGTGGTTGGTCGTCTGACGACGACGAAAGTTCGTTCTGGTACAAATCTTGTGCGTCCGTTTTACGGATTGCAGTCAAATTTATATTACTGCTGCAGATTTTCATAGTCCGAGTTCTTCTGCAGTATAATTTCGGATTTGTATCTCTTAACTTTAAGTATTTACTAATTTTATTGTGCTAATAAAATTGTGCAAATTACGTATTTTATTATAACTTTGTATTTAGATGTTCCTGGGGATTGCGCTTCCGCGAGCAAAAATCCCAACAAGTGGTATTAGAGCATGAAACCTACCGGTCACTGATGTTGACTCTCCAAGCCGTCGATGTTGAATCTCCAAGCCGTCGATGTTGAATCTTCAAGCCGCCGATGTTGACTCTCCAAGTCGCCAATGTTGACTCTCCAAGCCGCCCATGCGTTTCACATGCTAGGAAACTTCTAGGAAAGTGCCTAAGACAAATGAAATGGCTATATAAAGGGCCGAGTTATGGCTTAGATGGACACACCACCTGTTCTCATCTTGGAGAAAGAGGCCCTTGAAGGAGGATTCATGGAGAAGAAAAAGACGAGAATGCGGCAGGATGTAATGAGTGTGGCAAGGCTATAGTGGGGCAAGCGGCGTAGTGAGCAGCGGGCTTACACGCGAGCTGGACATTATTCCACGTTGACTTCTCCAGCGGCGGCGGCGGTGGTTGGTCATCTGACGACGACGAAGGTTTGTCGGATCGAACCTTGTGCGTCCTTCTAAGGATTGCAGTCCAAGATCATTGTCCACTCGCGGATTAAGCTAATCCATCTTATCTGCGGTGTACTTGTAACAGATTGATATTTTTGAAATTCAAACCAAGACGGTGATTGCTGAGTTGGTTTAATTTTTCAAACTCATATGTATAATGAAATCTACCGACCGCTGATGTTGACTCTCCAAGCCGCCGACGTTGAATCTCCAAGCCGCTGATGTTGACTCTCCAAGCCATCATGTTGACTCTCTAAGCTGCCCATGTGTTTCACATGTTATTAAACTTCTAGGAAAGTGGTATCTGAGCTAGGTTCAGTAGACGATCGTGATTGGACGTTCTATGAAGGTTCTAACTGCGGTGGTAAACGACTAGGTCATCTTCTCATCCTTTTAGATCTGGACTTTGAACAAATCAGACCTTCTAGTTTGTCGAGGAAAGTCATGGCAAAAAAGAACGTAGTTTTGGAGAGATTTTCAGTGGAGAAATTTGACGGTGGTGAGAATTTTAATCTATGACAGATTCGAGTAAAAGATATGATGGTTCAACGGGATTAGATTTGAGTCTTGCGGAGGCACGATAAATTGCCCGCGACAATAAAAGATGAGGACTGGAAAGATCTTGATGAAAGAGCCACAAGCACAATCAGGATGTGCGTTGCTGACCAGGTGCTCTTAAACATTGGGACTGAAGAGACGACAATCGGGCTTTGAGAGAAGTTGGAGCGATTGTACCTGGCGAAATCTGTGACAACAAGATTATTGTTGAAACAACATTTATATGCACTGAAGATGCAGGAAGGTGACAACATGCAAGAACACTTCACCGTGTTCAACGGTCTTCTGAGACAGTTGTATGTGGCTGACTCAAAGGTAGAGGAAGAAGACAAAACCATCTTGCTTCTTACCTCACTCTCAGCGTCATACAAACACATGGTGACTATGCTCCTGTATGGGAAGGATACGGTGGGGCTGGAAGAAGTCACGTCGGCGCTTTTATCTAGTCAGATGCTGAAGGACCCCACTCCTAGGGGTGACCAGATCTTGGTAGTGCATGGACGAGGGAGGAGTTTCGATAAAGGATTGAGCGGTGCACGGGCTCGGTCGGCTTCGAAGAAGGCATTGTCATGTTTCCACTGCAGACAAGTTGATCACATTAGGAGACATTGTCCACAGCCTGCTGGGAGTTCTGGTACTTCAGGTGACATCTAGGATGCGGGCATGGTGACATTGGACTTAGCAGGAGATGACGGCTTTATTGCGTCACTGAGAGTCAGGGTGAATCTGATAGCTGGATGCTTGATTCTGGTGCATCACAACACGCTTGCTCAGATGCGCCGATATTCAGTTCCTTAGAGGTGATGTCCGAGTCGATCATAATGGGTGACGACTCGAGATGCGAGGTCACGGGGATAGGGATGATGGGCTTGCAGATAGAGGATGAAGTGATACATAGGCTTGAGAGGGTGTATCTGGTGCCCAAGCTGCGTAAGAATCTAGTACCGTTTGGTAGATTGAACTCGGAAGGCTGTAGCTGGGCGACCAGACATGGAGTTCTAACGATGATGCGAGGGCGCACCGTACTCATGTGAGCTGTACAGCGCGGTAGACTATACCGGCTGATGGGGACCACGATGCGAGATGGTGAGCCCATGATTTCTGTGACCGACAATGTTGATAGTCGAGGTGGTGCAGGAGATTGTCCTTCTAGTAGTCTGACTAGGCGAGTGAGATTCAATGATCTAGTTACGTCGACATTCAGAGGTTGAGCTCAAGCATGAATGAGTCGACTGGAGCAGGTCGGCTGACGTCTCAGGCTTTGAGATGGTGTTACGTGTAGTATTGTTTCGCGCAATTTGGTGCTTTGTGCATATGCTCAGTGCAGTTCAGTGCTTCATGCAGATGGTTCATGCTTCGTGCAAATGCTTAGTGCAATTTGGTGTTTGATGCAAAATATGATAGTTTTGATTACTTATCGTGCATCGAATTTTTCTCTGGATTATATCATGTTCTTTGTACCCTTGCGGTTATTGTGACTGTCCTGGGGATTGTGTGAAATCCCAACAAGTGGTATCAAAGCACGATACCACTTTGAAGAGGAGAGTGGCTAAGGCATGTGGTGCAGGGGATCGTCCTTCTGGTAGCCTGACTAGGCGAGTGAGATTCAGTGATTCAGTTGTGTCGACATTCAGAGGTTGAGCCGAGCAGGGATGAATCGACTGGAGCGGGTCGGCTGAAGCGTCAGGCTTTGAGGTGGTGCTACGTGCAGTATTTCTTCGCGCAGTTTGGTGATACCTACGGAATGGTCAGTTACGTGCAGTATTAGTACAATTTTATTGTGCTAATAAAATTGTGCAAAGTACGTATTTTTTGCAACTTTGTATTTAGTTGTTCTTGGAGATTGCGCTTCCGCGACCGGAAATCCCAACACTAGTCTCCCACCTCTTCTCTCTTCCCGAAGTCGAAATCGTTGATCTTAGCACCGATAAGAACTACTCCGTTGCCGAACAAATCAGACATTGCATCTCTTACTACTCCCCTTCCTCGACAGAAACTTACAGAATACTCGCCTGCGGCACGGGCATTTGCATTTCCATCTTCGCCGACCACATGTTTGGGCACACCAGTGGTGAAGTTCAAGGCCGGAAGCATAGAGCCAGCGCACCACCATACGTTTGGGCGCAATGTGCTGGTGATGAAAAGGAGAAATAAGGTCTGGAACGTGGATGAGAATGAAAGTTATGAAGTGGCTGAGGGGTATTACTTGTTTATGCTAGCGAGAGACAAGCACAGGGTGAACTACTTCGCGGACATTGAGTTCTTCTTACGGTGGGATGGAGATTGGGATATCTTCCTGGATGAAGACCTGGAGGGTGCCACTTCTGCCATTAAGGTGGAAATCGAAGGAAGTAATTAATCATATTTCTATAGATTTTGGTGTGTGTTGGCTCTTCATGCTATCAGTTTCTTTGTTGCGTTTGTGGATTCTCCTTGCCATGTTTTCTTGCGATCTTTGTCTCTATGTATTGAGCATAATTAGATCGGATTATCTGCCTGGAAGTTGATGAATGGATTGCTGGCATGTATAAAGGATGTGACAGAGCTCTCCCCTTCAACAAGTCATCTGCCCGAAATGTACAGGAGGATCCACAGCCACGACTACCGCTTCCCGACCTAGTTCTCCTCCGCAAAACGGCTCATCTCCCGCCTGCTCGACCGCAACCAAACGACCAGAATAACCCACGAGACTGTAATAAAGCTCTCCTGGTTCTGTTTTGGATTGCAGTTAACAATGGGGCGAATATAGGGTTGTGGTTAACAATGGCCTATAATAACACAATAAAGATAAGTAAACAATTATATAGATACAATAACAATAGATTCTAAATATTGAAATATAATTCAAATATATTATATCAAATAAACTTCTTAATTAATTTAATATAGATATACAAATTAGCGATATGCGTGGATTTTCCTCAGGCAGTGTGGCGGCGAAAAATAAATTTGCAGGGGGCATTGAATTGCGGTCGGATACTGTCAAACCGCATGCTATACATGGGTGACCATGAATGACATCTAGTTTTATAAATGACCAATATTGACATATTTAAGTTGCATTTAGATGAGGCGGCATCTAAGCTTAAAATACTCTAATATCTAATAACACTGACATTTAAAGAACAATCGACCAAACAGAAGAAATAGAAAGCGATCATGACATTTTTTGCTTACAAAGATTGGGATGACTCTCCTTTAGGAGTTTTGAAGGAGACCCAATATCGACCAATGCTTTCGCCGTTGATCCACACTTCACCTTTGCTCATACTCATTAAGTTTAGGGCCAAAGGTCCCGTGCCCGATGGAGCATCAAATCTAGTCTGTTAGTGATCAAGGAAGATAAAATCAGCAGCCATTTTGTTGAAGTTGTACAAGAGAGAGAGCATTACCAAACTTCATGTTTAAAATATTAATTACCATGTACCAAACTAAAGGCTGACAAGGAAAGGAGTCAAGAGTATTCCAATCTGCAGCTTTTGCTCCTTGTTCTCTGAAAATATTTGACTTCTCTCCAAGTAATCCAACCTGCATATTTTCTTTGTAGTATTTGTAGAAATGGAGAAAGCCAATCTTGTATATATGTCCACTTGGTACAAATACAATGAATGAGTACATATATATAGATGAGAGAAAGAGAGAGGAAAGTCCTATACACAATGTGGACTAAAGAGAGGAGAGAAAAAACAATAAATGTTATACAAATGGGCCTAGATTAAGTGAGTTTTTCCAACACTCCCCCGCAAGCTGGAGCGTATAGGTCATATGCACCCAGCTTGGACAAACACTAGTAGAACAGGGTACTTGATAAGGCCTTTGTGAGGATGTCGGCAACTTGATCAGTTCCTGGAACATGCTTCAATTCAAGTTTCTTCAATTGAACATTCTCACGAACAAAGTAACAGTCAACTTCGATATGTTTTGTGCGCTCATGAAACACCGGATTCTTTGCGATGTGTATGGCGGCTTGACTATCACAAAATAGAACAACAGAGGAGGGGAGTTTTACTCCCAGGTCAGTAAGGAGACTTTCAAGCCATGTGAGTTCTGAGACAACCGAGGCCATCGATCGGTATTCAGCTTCTGCAGAGGAACGGGCTACCACAGCTTGTTTCTTACTCTTCCATGTAATAAGAGACCACCAAAATAAGTACAGAACCCACTAGTTGACCTTCGATCGTCCAGGGAACCCGCATAGTCGGCATCAGAATAGGCAACCAATGCGGGAGCAGAGTCGGAGGTTTTGTAAACCAGCCCTTGACCCGGAGCTCCCTTAAGGTATCGAAGAATCCGTTCAACCGCTTGGAGATGAGAAGCCCGGGGGGCATGCATGAACCGACAGACAACCCCAACTGCAAACGATATATCCGGCCTCGTGACTGTTAGATAGATCAACTTTCCCACAAGGCGTCGATAGTATTCCCGGTTGGAAGCAGCAAATCGTCATCCCGAAGCATGAGCGCATAGTTTGTGATTTGCCTCCATCGGGGTACAAGCTGACTTGCACCCAGACTGACCAGCATCTTTGAGAAGATCGAGACAGTACTTTCGTTGGGAGAGCACCAACCCGTCCGGCCGCCGGGCGATCTCGAGACCAAGGAAGTAGCGAAGTTTCCCAAGGTCTTTAGTCTGAAAAACAGTGCTCAGATGTTGTTTGACGTCTTGAATCTCTTTGAGTCATCCCCAGTGAGAAGGATGTCATCAACATAAACCAACAGAAGGACGGTGCCAGTGGCCCGGTGTCGGGTAAAAAGGGAGAAATCTGCAGAACTCCGAGTGAACCTCATGTCCCGAACCACCTTGCTAAACTTTTCAAACCACGCCCGAGGGGACTATTTGAGACCATAAATTGTCTTTTTGAGAAGACATACCCGAGACTCCCCCGTGGTCTCAAACCCGGGCGGTTGGCGCATGTAGACGGTTTCCTGAAGGTCGCCATTCAAAAAGGCGTTCTTGATATCGAGCTGATGAAGGGGACAGTGGCGGTGCACCGCGACGGAGAGAAGAACGCGGACAGTGTTAAGCTTGGCCACCGGAGAGAAGGTTTCCTCATAGTCGAGGCCCTCCTGTTGTGTGAAGCCACGGGCCACAATACGGGCCTTCAGTCGGACAATAGTTCCATCCGGAGCATGCTTGATGACGAACACCCATTTACACCCAACAGGGTGCTGACCGGGAGGTAAGGGAACCAAGACCCAGGTCTGGTTGGCCCAGAGGGCCGTCATTTCTTCGTCCATGGCAGCCTGCCAGCCAGGATGGTGAAGCGCCTCCTGCAAAGAGTTAGGGACCGAAATAGAGGATAATGAGGTGGCAAAGTGAAGAAGAGAGGGAGAGAGGCGATGGAGAGAGACGTAATTCGCCATTGGATGAGCAGTGGAGACGGGAGCGGAGAGGCAGGGAGAGAGCAGCAGCACCCAGGGCGAAGCCGACTGCAGAGGGGCAACGAGATGAGGAGAGCGACGAGAATAGACCCGGATAACCGGTGGTGGTGGACGGACATGAGGTAGGAAGGCAGAGAGGATGAGGAGTGAGGAGCAGGAATGACAGGACGAACGACGGATCTGGACTCAGAGCGATATCTAGAGCAGGGAAGAATGGAATATCTTCACGGAAAGTCACGTCAGCCGAGACAGTAACCTTGCGGGTAGCAGGCGAATAACATACATACCCCTTCTGAGTGCGCGAGTACCCCACAAAGATATGCTTGGTGGCACGGGGAGCTAACTTGTCCGTGGAGGGAACCAAGGTGGTGAACGTAGCAGGTACACCCAAACACCCATGGAGGAATGGGAAAAGGCGGAGTTGTGGGAAAAAGGAGGCTGAAGGGAGTAGCATACTGGAGGACGGAAGACGGGAGGCGGTTGATGAGAAAGCAAGTCGTGGAGAGCGCGTAGTGCCAGTATGGTTTGGGAACCTGCATTTGAAGCATAAGGGAGCGTGCGACATCAAGAAGGTGACGATTCTTGCGCTCGGCGACACCATTCTGTTGTGGAGTGTACGGACACGAGGTTTGGTGAAGAATGCCAAACTCAGAGCAGAGAGTGGCAAAGGTATGGCTGGTGTACTCCCGCGCATTGTCAGCACGAATAGTACGAATAGGCGCAGAGAACTGAGTGCGAGTCTCAAGTATGAAAGCCCGGAATACGCGGGGAAGTTCAGAGTGATCCCGAAGGAGATATAACCACGTCATGCGAGAGTAATCATCAATAAAAGTAAGAAAATATCGATAGCCAGAAATACTAGTAAATTTCTACGAACCCCAGATATCGGAGTGTACTAAAATAAAAGGAGCGGAGCTCCGAGTACAATGAGTAGGGAACGATGAACGGGGCTGTTTGCCCAAAATACATGTGTCGCAGCGAAAAGCAGGAAGAGTAACATCAGAAAGAGCCTTCCGGAGGACTGGAAGAGGAGCATGTCCCCGACGACGATGCCAATCCGAAGAGGAGATAGATGCGAGGACAGTGGGAGAGTCGTCAAGAAGATAGAGCCCATTCTGCAGCCGTCCTCTACCAATGATAGTCCGCGTCTGCTGATCCTATATGAGAAAAGAAGAAGTAAATGTCACGGAGTAATTAGAATCAGTAGTAAGGCGACCAACAGACAGTAAATTGAAAGGAAAGCCCGGAACATGTAGAGCCGAGCGCAGGAGGAGAGAAGAGGTGAGTGAAATATCAGCACATCTAGAGACTGGAACCGATGCCCCATTAGCGACAGTAATGTACTTCGGGTGAGGTGAAGACAAGTACTGAGGTGGCCTAACAGAGGTGATATGATGAGTGGCACCAGAATCAAGGATCCAGCGCGTGCCAGAGGATAGGCAGGCGATACCTTCATTGGAGATAGAGGCAGCAGAGGCAACCGAGGCAGGCGGACGGCTGAGCAGGCCATGAAGATGCTGGAGCTGAAGACGAACCTCGTCAAAATCAGTACGAGGGGAAGCAGAGTCGGTAGTAGCAGTCGAGGCTTGCGGACGAGGAGGTCGTCCATGTTTGCGATAGCAGGTGGCCTCAAGATGTCCATCTTTACCGCAGAACGAGCACTTAGGCCTAGACCGGCCACCCCGACCCCGGTCGCGAGAGTCAGAGCGGCCGCCACAGGCAGAAAAGGGGAGAGGCAATAAGGGAGCTGGTGTCTGTTGAACAAGGGCCGGAGAAGGAAGTCTGGGCACATCCGGAGGCGGGGAGACTTTGAGAAGCATCGAGCTCACATCGGAAAAAGATGGTGTAACGGTAGAGGAGAGGATGTGAGCCCGGACACTGTGAAGATGAGGCGGTACCCGGGCCATCATCATGGCGATACCCACAGCTTCCTTTTGGGTACGTTGAGCAGCAAGATCTAAAGTCGGAGGCTGATGGTGGATCCAAGCCTCAACTAGAGACCGGGCCTGAGCAACAAAGGACGTCAGGTCGGTTGCGCCACTGCTATCAAGGGCCTGGAGAGCAGTGATGATGTCATATAGATGGTGGAGACTATCCTTGCCAGAGTAGAGGGTGTGGAGCTCGTCCCACATGCCTTTGGCCGTCTCATGATACATGGCCAAGCGATAAGATTCGCCATCAAGAGAGTTGAGAAGCCAAGTCTGCACACGACCATCATTGCGTAACCATTCCTCAGTAGGGTTACCGATAACGGTCTGAGTTAAGTGATGAAGGAACCCCTTTGACTGCAGGACACGGCGAACCGAGTGTGCCCATTCCACAAAGTTCTTCTTGCCAGTGAGAGAAATTGTGGTAATCCGAAGCTCGTCGCAGACTTCCTGGAGAGAGGCCGGGCGGTCAGGAGGAGGGACTGCCGTGCCGACAGAGTCCGCAGATGTAGACATTGGGGCGACCTAGAGAGGAAGCGGGAAGACAGCGGACTGGAAGAGGCCGAGGCGAGCTGGAGGAGGCCGCGGCGGACTGGAGGAGGCCGCGGCGGACTGGAGGAGGCCGCGGTGAGCACAGACACGCTCAGCAAGGAGCGGGCTATGAGAGGCCGCGGCGGATTGAATAGGCCGAGGCGGACTGGATCAGACCGCGGCGGACTGGATCAGACCGCGGCGGACTGTAGCGGGCTGAGAAGAGAGGGCAAGCCGGGGAAGCACGGCACGTCGCGGGAACAAGAGAGCGACCGCAGCGGGCTGGACCAGTCCGCAAGACGGAAAAAAACGCAGAGAGGTGAGCCCGCGGCGGACAGGGAAAAGAACTTGGCCGCCTGAAGGAGAAGGAGAGCAGCCGCAGGCAGGAGAGAAGGGCGGACAGAAGGAGGCCGCCGCGCTTACGACGGACGAAAGAGAGCAAGAAGAGGAGGCGAATACCGAGTTCGCAGCGGACAGAAAGAGACCGCGGAGCTAGGGATCGAGTTCGCCGAGGTCGCGCCGGACAAGAAGAGGCCGCAGCGGACTATGGGAAGCAGTGGACCCCACAGGATCAGAGAGAGGGCTATAAAGAAGGGCCAGAAGAGGAGGTAAGAGGAGGGAAGAGGAGTGGTTCCACGGGATGAGAGGAAGCGGTTTGGACAAGGGAGGCCGCAGGGGTGATGCGACTAGGAGGCGCGAAGACACACACGCAGGCCGCAGAGACCGCAGGCCGCAGGGCGGATAGGAAAGGGAGTCCGCAGGAGTCCGGAACCTCGCTTTGATACCATGTAGAAATGGAGAAAGCCAACCTTGTATATATGTCCACTTGGTACAAATACAATGAATGAGTACATATATATAGATGAGAGAAAGAGAGAGGAAAGTCCTATACACAATGTGGGACTAAAGAGAGGAGAGAAAAAACAATAAATGCTATACAAATGGGCGTAGATTAAGTGGGATTTTCCAACAGTATTAAATGCAATTTGAGGTTTAGAGGTGTGCATTAAAAACTGAAACCGACCGAACCAACCCCAACAGCTCGAATAGAGACAATATTTATACCATTCGAGTCAGCTTGGTTATGTAGCTCGAAACTGAGAAAATTGAACCGTCCGACTTCATTTTTGTGTTAATAAATAATTAAATACCCTCTAGCCATTTATATAACCAAGGATCTTTGGTTATGTTTCAATGACTTAAATACACTTAAATAAATGACATCATGTATAGTGCCCTGTTATGAACAAAAGTGATGTTGCATGAACACGAACGAGACAAGATTGCATTAACGAAAAATAACACACATACAATCCGGAGCGAACTCCGGCCAAGACCAAGAAGGTTGGGTCCTCCAATGATCCCTCTCTCCAAGGAGAGCCCAAAACCCTAATGATCCAAAAAGATATCTCAAAGCCTAAACTCTTCCCCCATATATAGATGAGGGAGGGAAAACAATACAAAGAAATACCAATACTAATAAATATTCATTAATATTAATTAATTAATATCCATTAATTAATTAATACTAATTAATTACACAAAATGATTAAGGTGGTTTCCATATGCGCGGTCCGGTGGTCCCGGCGAGGAGTAGCCGCTCAGGTGTATGCATGAAGGTAACATGCACACTATCATATATATTCTGAGATGAAGATTAAACTTTTAAAGGCAAACTCCATCCAAATACCTCAAGCCTATCGCTTGCCCAATTTATTAACCATGAATGTTTGATGCATACTTACATCACGATTATAAACAATTGTATATAAAAAAATCTTTACAAAATATTAAAACTATTAGTCAGCACCTTGCATTTAAAATTTTCAACCACGAAGCACCGAGCAGTCCTTATGCCATGAAAGGTTTCAAATCGAGCCAATGAAGCCACTTAGAATCAAACAGAGGTAAAATTGAATTGTTCGGTTTCGGTTTGGGTTCAAATAAAATCGTTTGTACCCTTTTATTCGCCTAGTTGCTTGGTGTCAACAGTTTTTTTTCTCTTAGCTTTCACCTGATGAGTTGAAATTGGAATTTTCTATTAAAAAATGCTGGAATTAGTTAAACTTGTTTGGTTAGATGCAGTTGCATATTAACATTGAATTTAAACTCCAAAACCTCTTATAAACACCCTTTGGAATGAAGATTTTAATTTCACACATAAAAGAAGTTAAATCACATCAATAATTTCCAAAACATGCTTTGTATTTATAAGTGTTAGAACTTAGAATAACCCATGTATTGGGCCCATGTTTTAGGCTCATTTATGTTTTCTCTCTTTTAGTTCCACATCTTGTATAGGATTTGTTCTCTCTCTCTTTCTCCTATATATTTGTATTCTCTCCTTGTATTCACATACTTGATCAATACATACAAGATTTGAGCTCTTTCTACATGGTATCAGAGTCAGGTTCCGATTCTCGCGGTCTCCTTTCTTATGACCGCACCTATTGATCTCTCTCGCGGCCTGCCTCCCGCGGCCTCTCTCGCGGCCTGCCTTCGCGAGCTGTTCGTTTCTATCCGCTTGCCTCTGCGGCTAGCCCCACTCAGTCCGCTCCTTTTTCAGCTACCTCCTGTTACTCTCCTTCTCCCGTGGATCCACCCCCCCCCCCCCCCCGTGCCATGTTATAGCCTCTCCTCCTTCCTAATCCGTGGGGCCACCATCTTTTCTGTCCGCCGCGACCTGTCTTCAGTCCGCCGTTTTGCTCTCTGCTGTGATTTGCCTGACCGTGCGGGCTGTTCCTTTCTCGCCAGCATCTTGGTCGCGGTCACCCGCCCTTCTCTCTGTCCGCGCGACTTGTCTCTACTCGCTGCGGACTTCTTCTCTCTGTCTGCTTCTGCTTTCCCCATATCCGCTTGTCTCTATACTCGCGGTTTGCTGCTATGATCTGCCTGACCGTGCGGGCTGTTCCTTTCTCACCCGCATCTTGGTCGCGGTCACCTGCTCTTCTCCTCTCTGTCAGCGCGACTTGTCTCTACCCGCTGCAGACTTCTTCTCCCTGTCCGCTTCGCCTTTGGTCGCGGCCTCCTCCAGCCGCTTGTGTTTTCTTCACACCTTGACCGGGCGGTCTCTTCTCTAGTCGCGCCGACTACTCTCTTCTTGCGGACTGCTCCTGTCCGCTGCGGTCTGGTTCCTGTGCTTTGACCGCTACTGTGTTCACCTAGACCGTGCGTACTCTCTTTCTTTCCGCATTTGGGTCGCGATCTGTCTCATCGCTGGTGCCAGTGTGATCGTGCGGACTAGTTTTTCTTTCCGCTTTCTTGGTCCCGGTCTTCTGTCCTTCCCGCCGCGACCTTATCGTGCGGCCTCCTGCTTTTTCCACGGCGGTCTTCCCAGGTCGTCTAAGGTCTGCGGCCTGTCTCTATGACTTCATCTGGTACTTCTCCGAGCTCGGCAGCCAGTCCTCCTACTGTCCACCCGGCCTGTCCGCCAGACCGCCCGGCCTATTCTGCCGAACTCTGTGACGAGCTCCGGATCACTACCATCTCTCTTTCAGGCAAGAAAAACTTTATTCCATGGGTGCATTCAGTTCGGCGGGTTCTTCAGGCTAAGAGACTCTTGCCTCACCTTACTCAGGCTCCTCCTTCTCCCCTTACGGATGATTGGCTCCGCAATAACGGACACGTTCAGACTTGGATTCTGAATTCCTTGGATGGTGAGCCTTATCAAATGGCTATGTATCACGACACCGCCAAGGCTATGTGGGATGAGCTACATTCCTTATACTCTGGTCGCGACAGCCTTCAACATCTTTACGACATCCTTACTGACCTCTTCACTCTCGACACTGGCGGCGCTTCTGATATGACCTCGTTTGTTGCTCGGGCTAAAACTCTTGCTGAAGCCTGGATCCAGCATCAGCCGCCCACCAATGATCATGCTGCTCAGCGAGCTCAGAAGGAAGCTGCCTGCATTGCCATCATCATGGCCCGCCTTCCATCTCATCTTCAGAGTCTTCGTGCTCAGGTCCTGGATGTTCCCATCACACCATCTTTCTCTGATGTCTGCTCCATGATTCTTCGGGTCTCTCCTCCTCCAGATCCTCCTGCTCCTCCACCGGCGCTTCTTCAGCAGGCCCCTCCGCTCTTATCATCCCCTCCCACTTCTGCTCGGGGGGGATGTTCGGGCTCGCGGGGCCGAGGCCGTGGTGGCCGTGGCCGGCCAAAGTGCTCCTTCTGCGGGAAAGATGGTCATCTTGAGGCCACCTGCTATAATAAAATCGGCTACCCCCCTCGCCCGACAGCTTCTGTTGTTACTGAAGTCAGTTCTCCTGATCTTGAGACCGTCCGTCTTCAGCTCCAGCATCTCCAGGGCCTGCTCAACCCACCCTCGGCCTTCGTCGCCTCCGTCTCCAACACAAGTACTGATTGTCTCTCCACCAGCCCGGGTTGGATTGTGCACTCTGGTGCCACTCACCACATTACTTCGCAACGGCCTGCACAGTACTCAGATTCTCCTTATCCGAAGTCTATCACTGTGGCCAATGGGGAGTTGGTTCCTGTCTCCGGCTCGGCAGATCTCTCTCTCAACCACTCCATCCTTCTTCGCTCGGCTCTTCATGTTCCGAGTTCACCTTTTAATTTACTATCTGTTGGGCGCCTTACACGTGATCTGGATTGTTCTGTTATATTCACTTCTTCTTTCTTTGTTATACAGGATCGGCGGACGAGGACTACCATTGGTAGCGGCCAGTTGCGGAACGGGCTCTACCTTCTCGATGAATCTCCCACCATTCTGTCTTCCGTCTCCTCCACTGCCTGACATCGCCGCCTTGGTCATGCCCCTCTCCCGGTTCTACAGCGGGCTCTTCCAGATATTCCGTTTACTTCTTTTCAGTGTGATTCATGTATCCTCGGCAAACAGCCGCGTTCTTCTTTTCCTTCGCATTGTACTCGGAGTGCAGCTCCCTTTGATCTAGTTCATTCGGATGTATGGGGTCCATTTAAGATTCCCAGTATATGTGATTTTCGTTATTTTATCACCTTTATTTATGATCAATCTCGCACTACGTGACTCTACTTACTCCGTGAACGCTCTGAGCTTCCCCGGTTTTTTCGGGCCTTTATCCTCGAGACCCGGACGAAATTCCACACCACACTCAAAACCCTCCGTACTGACAATGCTCGCGAATACACCAACCACGACTTTACCACTTTGTGTTCGGAATACGGGATTTTACATCAAACCTCTTGCGCATACACACCTCAGCAAAATGGGGTTGCCGAACGAAAGAACCGTCATTTACTCGATGTCGGCCGCTCCCTCATACTTCAAATGCATGTTCCCAAGGCATACTGGAACTTTGCGGTTTCCACTGCCTGCTTTCTTATCAACCGCCTCCCCTCCTCTGTCCTCAATTATGCTACTCCGTTTAGCATCCCGTTTCCCTCCACTCCGGCTTTCCCTCTCCCACCACGTATCTTCGGCAGCACCTGCTATGTCCACCGTCTTGGGCCCTCCTCGGATAAATTGGATCCCCGGGCGGTGAAACACATCTTTGTCGGCTACTCCCGCACCCAGAAGGGCTATGTCTGTTACTCACCCGCTACTCGCAAGATCACCGTTTCTGCTGACGTTACCTTCCGGGAAGACCAACCATTTTTCCCTGCTCCGTTGCCTGCTGCGCTACCACCGCATCCTCTCCCACCGCCTTTACCCCGTCCCGTTATTCCCGCTACTACACTACATTCGCCCGTTTCCCCTGCCCCCGCTCCTGCTACCACCAAACCACCTGTTATCCGTGTCTACACTCGTCGCCCTCCCAGTTCCGTTGCCCCTCTGCAGCCGGCCTTCACCACGGATTCTTCGCGTCCTTCTGATCAGGTAATGCCTTCCACTGCCCATCCTCTGGATGCATACGTCTCTCTTCATCGCCTCTCTTCCCCTCTGCACACTTTTGCTACTTCCCTCTCTTCGATTGTTGTTCCTAACTTTGTGCAGGAGGCGCTTCAACATCCCGGCTGGCGGGCAGCCATGGAGGAGGAAATGTCTGCTCTCTGGGCTAACCAGACATGGACCGTCGTACCCCTTCCTCCGGGTCAGAAACCGGTAGGGTGCAAGTGGGTCTTTGTCATCAAACATGCTGCCGATGGGACGATAGACCGTCTGAAGGCTCGTCTTGTGGCTCGCGGCTTCACCCAGCAACAGGGGCTCGACTATGAGGAAACTTTCTCTCCGGTCCCCAAGCTCAATACCGTTCGAGTCCTCATCTTTGTCGCTGATCATCGTCAGTGGCCCCTCTTTCAACTCGATATCAAGAATGCCTTCTTAAATGGGGATCTCCAGGAGACAGTCTACATGCAACAACCGCCCGGGTTTGAGACCACGGGGAGTCTCAGGTTTGCCGCCTTCTTAAGGCTCTGTATGGTCTCAAACAATCTCCACGGGCCTGGTTTGATAAATTCAGTAAGTTCCTTCGTGATATCGGGTTTACTCGAAACTCGGCCGACTTCTCGTTGTTCACTCGTCACCGACCAACAGGGACGGTCCTTTTGTTAGTATATGTTGACGACATCATCATTACAGGAGATGACTCACAAGGGATACATGTCGTCAAAGTGCATCTAAACTCGGTCTTCCAGACAAAGAACCTGAGAACTCTACGATACTTTCTGGGTCTTGAGGTTGTCCAGCGACCGAACGGGCTTATTCTATCTCAACGAAAGTACTGTATTGATCTTTTTCATGATGCTGGTCTTTTAGGGTGTAAGCCAAGTGATGCCCCCATGGATGTAAACCACAAGTTATGTGCTCAGGCATCTGACTCGGATCTCTTTCTCCAGAATCCTGAATATTATCGACGACTAGTTGAGAAATTGATCTATCTCACGGTTACCAGACCAGATATTTCCTTTGTTGTTGGTCTTGTCAGTCGATACATGCACTCTCCTCGTAAATCTCATCTTCAGACTGTTGAACGCATTCTCAGGTACCTAAAAACAGCCCCGGGTCAAGGACTTGTTTACCGGACTTCCTCGTTTGCTCCAACCTTAGTGGCATACTCTGATGCGGATTATGCTGGCTCTCTTGATGATCGACGATCTACTAGTGGCTTCTGCACATACTTTGGGGACCATTTGGTTACATGGCAAAGCCAGAAACAAGCGGTAGTTGCTCGATCATCAGCTGAGGCAGAATACCGGGCAATGGCATCTGTTGTATCAGAACTGACGTGGCTTGAAAGTCTCCTCACTGATCTGGGTGTCAAATTACCTTCTCCGGCTCTTCTTCTTTGTGATAGCCAAGCGGTTATACATATCGCCAAAAACTCAGTCTTCCACGAAAGGACGAAGCATATTGAAGTCGATTGTCACTTCGTTCGAGAGAAAGTTCAAATGAAGAAGCTCAATCTAAAGCATGTTCCAGGGACGGAACAAGCTGCGGATGTCCTCACAAAGGCTCTTCCCAAGGCATCCTTCTATCAATGTCTGTCCAAGCTTGGTGCATACGATTTGTACGCTCCAGCTTGCGGGGGAGTGTTAGAATAACCCATGTATTGAGCCCATGTTTTAGGCCCATTTATGTTTTCTCTCTTTTAGTCTCACATCTTGTATAGGATTTGTTCTCTCTCTCTCTTTCTCCTATATATTTGTATTCTCTCCTTGTATTCACATACTTGATCAATACATACAAGATTTGAGCTCTTTCTACAATAAGTAACACGTTAGCCCACATGAATTATTCTGTCAGTACTGTTACCATATTTAAAACATTCACTACGGGAAATATCTTGATCACCCAACTTGATAATGGATGACTTCGTTATTAAGTTGGGTGATCAAGATATTACCCGTAGTGAATGTTTTAAATATCTTGGATCGATAGTTCAAAAAGACGGAGGTATTGATAAAGATGTGACACCTAGAATCCAAGCGGGTTGGTTGAAGTGGAGAGGCGCATTAGGGATCTTGTGTGATCGTAAACTACCATTAAAACTTAAGGGCAAGTTCTACCGTACTGCGATTAGACCAGCAATGCTCTATGGTTCTGAGTGTTGAGCAGTGAATTGTGTACATGATCAAAAAATGAGAGTTGCGGAGATGAAAATGCTTAAGCGGATGTGTGGACACACGAGACTGGATAGAATTTGGAATGAATGTATCAAGGGATAAGACAGGAGTACCACCAATTGTAGAGAAGATGCGAGAAGCTCGACTAAGCTGGTTTGGACATGTTCAGAGGAGACCATTAGAGGCACCTGTTAGGAGTTGTGAGAGTCTAGTCACTAGGAATGTTAAACGAGGGAGGGGTAGACCAATAAAGACTTGGAATGAAACTATAAGGAAAGACATGATGTACTTAAGCATTAGTGAGATTATGACATAAGATAGGGCACAATGGCGAATTGGCGACAAAGATTCATATAGTCGTCCCCACTATAGTGGGATAGAGGCTTGAGTGTTGTTGTTGTTGTAGTGTTACCATATTTACATTATTCAGTCATTAGTATTGTTAGATGTAGAAGAGCGGAATACAAAGATCAATAATTTTATTAATTCTCGTATATTTATATAGGTGGGAGAAGTGACACTTTAACTCCAACCCAAGGTGTGAGACGAATGTAGACAACAGAGAAGGAATTCCTAATGGGACAAATAAGTAGGCCTATACATGTTCTTCTACATCAGTGAATATATCTCACATCATGTCAGTATTATGTCTTCCCTAATTTGCTTTATATTTGCCTATAAATAGGCCATGTACTAGGTAGTTTATAATCAAATATCACAACAGAAATAATTTCCAACCTAATATAAGAAACTTTGTGCTCTAACGAGCCTTAAGTTTTGCTCAAAATTTCATCTCACCGATGTTAAAGTTCGTCCCTACGACCGAACATTAGCCCTAAACTCACTTCTTCTGCTTTTCTTGGGATTATTTCATGTCCCCTACAACGACACCACCCACAAACTGCGACTACTTCCTTTCTTCCACTACCGGCAAGATTTCCAGCAAAAGCCCATATCCATGAGACAAGGGCCCTCTCAAGAAAAAATAGATCCCTTCTCTCTGCAACAACCAAGATTGTACTCCCAAAAATCACCTCTAATGTAGGTGTCAGTATCAGAACATCAAAGAGCAAGGAATTGAGTGACAATTGACAAAATATTTCAACCAAGCAACATTATTAACAGTAGGCGTTGACAAAGAAAAGTTCTCGGCATACAGAAAGTCATCTTTGACCATGACTTTGACAAGAACTCAAAGCCCAGATCCTCGACACGTACTGTTCGACACCAACTACCAAGGTTGTTAGGATCGAGTTCCTAGCTGGGATCGTTTCAAGGTTGGATCAGATCAAATCATAGAATTGGATCGAGGATCGTAAGTGATGCACTCAGTGGAAACGCCATCAACGGATAGGATCCCGCATCTAAAATTATTATATTCTCTGCTTTATTTTGACTGTGCCTTCTTGTCTATTTTATCTCGGGGTGCTTTGGGAATTTCCTGCTTGTAGGGTTTTAATATTTAAGAACTTGTTTTGCTTGAGAGGGGGTTGGTCAATGAAATCGAAAAGAAGGGAATGCCCTGTTTTGGTACTATTGCGGCGGGAGTTTTCTGAAGCTTCGGTGCAGTTCACCCTCTTCCTTCCGGTTGCCTCTGAAATTTTCGGTGCGGGGAGGTTCTAACAAGTAGGAGTACATTAGTTGGTATCAGAGTAGACATGGCCGACGACGTATGCGGCGGTCGTGGGAGACGGGGTTGAGGTCGAGGCCGAGTTAACGGTCTCGAGGAAGACGAGCCTCAACACCAGTGAGATCTGCGAGATATCGAACAGGAAATACAGAGGAGAAGAATTGAAGATCTGGAACGCCGACTAGCTCACGTCGAGTTGAATGCACCGTCGGGGGGAGGGTTGGACACAGACAACTCATTGGAGGAGGAGGACGACGTCAACCCTTTTGCGGTTCATCCTCGAGGCAGAGGACGACGAGCGCACAGAGGAGAGGGAGCGCCGCTCCGACATCTGGGAATGAAGGTCAAGATTCCAGACTTCGACGACAAAACCCACCCAAATTAGTTCGACTGGTTACTCACTGTGGAGAGGGTGTTTGACATCAAGGAGCTGACGGAGGATCAGAAGGGGAAACTTGTAGCGATTCTCCTTTGGAAACATGCTTCAATGTGGTGGGAACATGTGAAGAAACAACGACTACGAGAAGGCAAAGCAAGAGTAGATCGATTGGATAAGATGAAAAAAATGTTGCAAAATTTTTTTTCACCAACTCACTATCGGCAGGAGTCCTTCATTGAATATCGATTAGTGAAACAAAACAATCTTACTTGGAAAAATACACTGAAGAATTTGATCGCTTACGGATACAATGTGAAATAGCTGAGGAAGAAGAGCAAACAATCGTCAAGTACTTAGCTGGGCTGCGAGCAGAAATCTCCAATATTTTATATCTACAACAATATTGGACTTATGAGGATGTTTGTCGGTTGTCCTTAAAGGTGGAGAAGCAATTGGAAAGGAAGGGCCATGCCGCCAAGTCCACAAACCGTTGGGCGGGGAAGAACTTCCGGGGAAAATCAAGTAGCAATCAGGACGACTCCACGTCTCCAGTCGGAAAGGAGCCAGGTGGCAAAGCACCGGCACAGGATGCCCACAAATCGGAGGAGGCGTCAAGTAGTTGCAAAGGCTCGGTGGCCAAAAGGTGTTTTATATGTCAAAGCTTGGGGCATTTCATGGCGGAATATCCAAATAAACAATTTGTCACCTTTACGGAGGGTGGACCTATCTTTGATGAATCTGAAGAAGAGGCGGCCAAAACAAATGCGGAGCAAGAAGAGGTACTCTATGGAGATTCGGGTGAGTCCGTAGTGTTCAGGCGCCTTCTCAACACCGCCACACTAGAGGACGCAGCGTGGTTACGATACAATATTTTTCACACCAAATGCACGAGCGGCGGCAAAGTTTGCAATCTAATCATTGACGGGGGTAGTTGTGAAAATGTGGTGTCTACGACCATGGTGGACAAATTGGGTTTACAAACCGAAACGCGCACTCCAACAATCAAACTATCTTGGCTCAACAAGGGAATGGTGGTCACGGTCACCAAACAATGCCTTGTAAAATTCTCAATTGGACAAACATATGTGGATGAGGTTTGGTGCGACGTCGTACACATGGATGCGTGCCATATTCTCATAGTCCGACCATGGCAATATGATTGATAGACTAGCCATGACGGATTCAAGAACACCTACTCTTTCCGGAAAGACGACTAGCATATCACCTTGGCGCCGTTGGATGGGAGATAGGAATCGGGTAATACTTTACTATCGCAGGCTGAATTTCAAGAAGTAGCAGATAGTGCCGGTGAACTATTTATTTGCAATGGTCATATTGGAGGTGAATGCTACAGTGGAGGTAATCCCTCCCGAAATCATACCTCTCTTCCATGATTTTACTGATGTTCTACCTGAAGAGTTGCCGACGGGACTACTGCCCATGCGCGACATCCAACATCACATAGATCTCGTTTCGGGAGCAGTTATACCCAACAAGGAGGCCTATCAGTTGAGTCCCAAGGAGCATGAAGAGTTGAAGCGACAAGTGTAGGAGTTATTGGATCGGGGAGCAATACGGGAAAGTCTAAGTCCGTGCGCTGTTCCAGCACTCCTAGTTCCAAAGAAAAACTGATCGTGCCGCATGTGCATTGACAGTAGAGCCGTGAACAAAATCACGATTAGGTACCGCTTTCCCATTCCTAGATTTGATGATTTGATTGACCAATCGCATGATGTAGTGATCTTCTCAAAGAAAGATTTGCGGAGCGGGTACCATCAAATTCGAATACGCCCAGGGGATGAGTGGAAGACCACATTCAAAATCTGAGGTCTATATGAGTGGCTGGTGATGCTGTTTGGATTTTCAAATGCACCCAGCACTTTTATGAGATTGATGAATCACATTTTTCGTCACTTCATTGGGAAATTCGTCGTCGTCTACTTCGACGATATTTTGGTTTATAGCTCCTCACTGACCCAACACTTGGAGCATTTGCGAATGGTGTTTGAAGTTCTGTGCAAACATCAATTGTTTGCTAACAAAAACAAATGTCAATTCATGAATGATAACGCCACATTCCTCGGCTATATTATCTCGGCCGAAGGTATCTAGATGGATCCGGAGAAGGTAACAACCATCACCAATTGGCGGACCCCAAAAAACATTCACGAAGTGCACAGTTTTCATGACTTGGCATCCTTCTATCGGAGGTTCATTCAGAGTTTCAGCACCGTTATATCGCGGTTAACTGATTGCATAAAAGGAGGGAAGTTTGAGTGGACGGTGGTGGCCGAGAAAGCAATCCGGCTTTTGAAGAGCAAGATTACTAAAGCTCCTATGCTAAAAGTGCCGAATTTTGATGAAACGTTTGAAATTCATTGTGACGCCTCGGGAACGTGCATTGGCGGCGTTCTCAGTCAGGGGGCAAGACCAATTGCATTCTTTAGTGAAAAGCTAAACAAAGATCCGACTCGCCACGCGTCGTAACATTGTTGCCCTCGTCGGAAGACAACTTGTCCTCAAGCTGGATCAGAATGTCGACTGGGGGAGAAGGTGGAGGGGAGCCCGAACAACTTTAGCTGGGAAATGTGAAAAACATCATGGATTCAGGCCTCCGGGGGTAGGCCGAGGCGGTATGCGACGTCTCCAATGCGTTCGGTGATCGAGAAGGGTCCAAAGAACTTGGCCCCAATTTGTTGGAGGTGGCTCGTGTAGCAGACACTTGGCGGAAAGGGCGGCACCACACCCACACTCAATCGCCAACGGCGAGAGTGAGCTCATGATGCCCACGGTTGTATGCAATTTCCATATGTTGTTGGTCCTGTAGAAGGCGGTTCCGGGTTGCATGCATAAACTCATCTTGATCTTCCAATTCCCGGTTGATGGCCGCCAAACGGGACGAGCCACTCGCATACAACAAGAGACGAAAGGGGGGTTCCGACCGTAGATGAGGCGAAACAGTGTAGTCTTCAGCGTTGTGTGGTATGTCGTGTTGTGACAATATTCTATCCAAGGGAGCCAGCGTGGCCAATCTCGGGGCCGATCACCGGTGACAGACCGCAAATACATCTCCACAGTGCAGTTGACCACCTCGGTTTGACTGTCGGACTGAGGGTAGTACGTCGAAGAGAAAACAAGCTTGGTACCACTAAGGGGGAAAAGCTCTTTCCAAAAGTGAATAGTGAACACCTTATCTCGGTCCGAGACAAGTGTTTCTGACATGCCATATAATCGAAAGATCTCTTGGATGAAAACCCGGACAACGTTCTCGACAATGAGCGGCCGAGCCAATGCAATGAAATGGGCCCCTTTCGAGAATCGGCCTACCACCACAATAAAAACTGATTTCCCGCGGACGGAGGGCGGCCCTTCAAAAAAGACCATGGAAAGGTCCACCCAAATCTGTGTAGGCACCGCCGCACCGGTAAGGGCTGAAGCAAACCCGCTGGTAGAAGGTGATTCGATTTGTTTTTTTGACAAACTGCACAGTCCGCAATGAAGGCATGCACGTGCTTCCTCATTCCCTTCCAAAAGAATTCCAGGCGTTGGAGAGTTTGGTGAACGCCTTCATGGCTACGAGAATGGACGTCCACCAAAATGTTGGGAATGAGAGGGGAGGTCATGTCCTGATGTAAACCAAAGGGGGAGGGGTGTAGTTTTGAAACAAAGTAAAATGCGACCTATATAAATAAATGCGGCACGAGAGACGTTCGCGGGCTGTTTTAAACGGACAAACGACCTAAGCGTCGCACACTATCGTAAGGTCACCGCAAGCGCATACTGACGTCATGAATCTCAATTTCACAGACATTAAAATTGATTGGTGGCACACACGTGTTTGGAATTAACGATAATGCAGGAGACACAATTAATTAGGGGCAAACTCTCAATAATTTACTATTCATTTAAAAATCCGAGCATAAAAAAAATACAATGTAAGGGAGAGGAGATGGAGAGGTTTACTGCAAGGGGGAGGAGTGGCAACAGTGGTGTACGGGCCCTCAATAACTGGGCTGTCTGGAATCGCCGGAACAACTGGTAACAGGTAGGGGATGACAATTTGGAGGCTGTCTGGACCTCAGGAAGTAGCGGTGTCCTCAAGAACACGGCTGCGCCCGACTGGAAGAAAGGAGGATTGTCGGATGTTTCTGATTCTGTCGGAGGAAGGCACAGGAGGACTCGTCGGTGGTAGGCGGAGCTTCAGTCAGCTAGAACGGCGGTCGACGGAGCATCAGGGGATGATTCCGTCGGGGAAACTGAGCGCAGGAAGGCTCGGGTACCGCGGGTGGTATCGAGTAGCAGAGAGGAGAAGCTAGACGGCGGGGAAAGAGGCTTCTGGCGGTGGCATCGTCGTCGTCGGAGGACCGGGAGGGAAAAATGAAGGGAGGAGCGGCGTCGGGCAGTGATTCCTTCGGAAAGAGGCAGGGCGACACTGGATGCGAACCGAACAAATCAAAAATGATTGTTCAGTTCAATTCCAGCTGCCTTAGGGTTAGGGGAGGGGTTTGCTTTAAAGAGGGAGGTTAGGGTTTTGGAGGAGGAATAAATGGACTTGAACTAGGTGGGGCCTTAAAAGGGCTGACTTAAAGAAATTGAAAGGTATACAATGGAAATTTCCCAATTGAAAAATCAAATCAGATTTTGGAAATAGCCAAATATGTCGGAATAGTTAAATGATAAAAGCTTGCACAAACTAATCTACCCCTAAATTATTGGACCTATGCATTTAAGGTCTCGTTGGCCGGTCGCACCAACGAGCCAAACAAAAATTTGTGCGAACAATATGCGCGATACAAAATACACTCAAGCGCTCTTAACATACGTGATTACAACTCGACACAACATATTGAAGCAAAAGGCACAAAAATAACAGACAAGCGCGACAAAATAAAACAATGATGTGGCGCGGGTCACATCAATTCTCTCGGGGTTGAAAAAGCTCATCCCTGACGAGACTTGATGTGACCTGTAAGTAGAAAGTCCAATTGTAACTCAGAGAAAAGCGGCATACTGTCATGCTGATGTCGTCGCTGCGACCTCAAACCTGAAAGTAACCACTTATCCAAACAACTCGCAAACCATTAGTCAATTTTTCATGACAAATTTTTAAATAAATAGTAACTATAAGAGCTTCCAGAGGATGGTAGAGGTGGTGTGTGGGGCAAACGGGAGGTAGGAGGAGAAAGGGGAAACAAGTGGAGATAACCCGTAGAATCGTTAACTCAAGACGCAACATACTCTCGTTTGGTAGACACCTACGATCGTCCGTTAGACCAAGATCGTCCATCGCTTTGATTTCACCCGATGAAATCCCACTCGAGTCACAAAATTTTAAACAGATCTCAAATCTATCAATCATGATCTTCCACAAAAAACCATGGAAACGGATGTCCCGACAAGGAGTACAAATTCTACGGGTCATCTCAACTCTCCTCGTACGGCTCGACCTAAAAATCTCAAACATCAAACGATCGAGATGAGGTGTCTCAATGTGCTCGACTGCCACCAAGGAAAAACGATGCGGACTAAACGCGTGCTCGTCGAATACGAAGTCAATAAAAGGCGGTGCTTCTAGAGCACCCAAGATAGATGACTCTCGAGAATCAGACGCCACTTCCTGGAGCAAGGGCCCAGGTCGAAGCGTAGCACTAAATAGGAGTGGTGTAGTGGAGACTAAGGACGACGAAGTAGATGCTGGTGAGGTCCTCCCAAGTACTATAGGAACAGGACCATTCTTTTGGGGAAAAAGAATAATTTTGCGCCCATGATGATCAAAAGAATGAGAGTTTCTCACCCCATCATGCAGGACATGTTGGTTATACTGCCATGGTCGTCCTACAAGTATGTGGCAGACATCGATGGGGGGCGATGTCGCATAGTACCGAATCTCGATAAACATCCCTGATAAAGAACTCGACCTGACAACGATGAGTAATGTGGATAGTCAAAGGGCTACTAACCCCGGCAAGTTGGTACGGCTGCTCCAAGGGGCGCATCACAAGTCCCAACTTCTCCACCATATGCTGAGACACGTAGTTTTCCATAATGCCGCTATCAATAATAATAGAACAGAAATGCTCCTGAATGCGAGCGGTAGTGCGGAAAATTTCTTTTCTCTGAGGATCATGCCCAGTGGTCTTGTCAGAGGTAACCAAACTAGAGTGAAGAACACAGACTGGGTGCTCTGCTTGCTCGCCCTCGACCTCGACGACGGTATCAGCCTCGGGCAGGGGTTTAGGATGGGGGTCACTAAGGAATACCCCATATTTAGATTCACCTTTGGTGATGGAATCAATCACTGCGACGAACTGGCATCGCGGGCACTCAGAAGATTTGTGCACAGGCTCCATGCACTTGAAGCATCGAAAAACTCCAGTGTGAGGTCGGGCTCCTACAGGTTCCTTGCCCCGGGACGGGCCAGGGTGAAGAGTCGGGGCTCCAATAATGGCAAGAGGCGGGGAATCAATAGTTGCAGATGTGGGTGTAGTAGTGGTAGTGCTCGAAGTGGGTCTATCAGTAGACCTAGGTCCCTTAGTAGACCTCTGACCAGATGTCCTCTTCTGGAGGGCCTCCACTCGACGTGCTCGGTTGGAGATCTCTCCAAGGTCCCCAAAATCGTGAACCTCTAACTGGTCTCGTATAGCGTACCGTAGCCCATTCAGATAACGGGTCACAACCATGTGGTCTTCATCCTTCATATCTAAGAGTGACTGGAGGACTAAGAACTCATTTGTGTACTCATCGATAGTTTGCTTGTCTTGTTGTAGGTTGTGATACCTACGATACAAGGTCTACATGAAATCTGCAAGAACATACCTCCGCTTCAGTTGAGCTTTGAACTCAACCCAGGTGGTGATAGGTGGTTGTCTCATATTGTATCGCATACGCTCGACTTGCCCTCACCATGTGAGTGTGGGGCCCTTCAGCTTCAGGGTAGCATAATCCACCTGCAGGTGGGCAGGTGTGCGCTTGCAGCTGAGGAATCGCTCAAGTCGTTCGCACCAATCAAGACACACCTCAGGCTCTAGTGTGCCCTCAAAATCCCCAACATCTAGTTTAATACTGATATCCCACCTAGGGGGATTCATATTATCTTGATTTGCTAGTTGGGGTTCTGGTGGAGGAGGTGTAGGAGGTCGTGCAGGAGCAGTAGGGGGTTGTGCAGCAGGACCCCCTAAGTGATATTGTGCTTCCAAGTTGTTGACCGAAGTGCGTAACCCTAACATGACCCGATTCGTATCTCTCACAGAGACAATGAGTGTAGTGTCAGCGGCCATGAGTTCTTCCATGAGTTTACCTATGTCTACTAAACTTCCCTCGATGTGTCCGACTCTTGACTCCATCAATTAGATTTAAAAAAAAAATTGAAAACTTAAAGCTCTGGAACAAACGGCGCTCGGCTATCCCACAATAGGAGTGAGATATCCCAGCAGTCATACCAAACTGATGTAAACTAAGGTGGGGTGTAGTTTAAAATGCGACCTATATAAGTAAATGCGACACGAGAGATGTTCGCGGGCTATTTTAAACGGAAAAACAACCTAAGTGTCACAAACTATCGTAAGGTCACCGCACACGAATACTGACATCATGAATCTCAATTCCACAGACATTAAAATTGATTGGTAGCACGCACGTGTTTTAAATTAACGATAATGCAGGAGACACAATTAATTAGGGGCAAGCTCTCAATAATTTACTATTCATTTAAAAATCCGAGCATAAAAAAATACTAATGTAAGGGAGAGGAGATGGAGAGGTTTACCACAAGGGGGAGGAGTGGCAACAGTGGTGTACGGGCCCTCAATAACTGGTTGTCTGGAATCGCCGGAACAACTGGAAATAGGTAGGGGATGACAATCTGAAGGCTGTCTGGACCTCAGGAAGTAGTGGTGTCCTCAAGAACACGGATACGCCCGACTGGAAGAAAGGAGGATTGCCAGATGTTTCTGATTCTGCCGGAGGAAGGCACGGGAGGACTCGTCGGTGGCAGGTGGAGCTTCAGTCAGCGAGAACGGCGGTCGACGGAGCATCAAGAGATGATTCCGTCGGGGAAACTGAGCGCAGGAAGGCTCGGGTACAGCAAATGGTGTCAAGTAGCAGAGAGGAGTAGCTAGACGGCGGGGAAAGAGGCTTCCGGCGGTGGATTCGTCGTCGGAGGAGGACCGGGAGAGAAAAATGAAGGGAGGAGCGGCGTCAGGCAGTGATTCCGTCGGGAAGAGGCAGGGCGGCGCTGGATGCGAACCGAACTAATCAAAAATAATAGTTCAGTTCAATTCCAGCTGCCTTAGGGTTAGGGGAGAGGTTTGCTTTTAAAGAGGGAGTTTAGGGTTTTGGAGGAGGAATAAATGAGCTTAGACTAGGTGGGGCCTTAAAAGGGCTGGCTTGAAGAAATTGAAAGGTATACAATGGAAGTTTCCCAATTGAAAAATCAAATCAGATTTTGGAATAGCCAAATATGTCGGAATAGTTAAATGATAAAAACTTGCCCTAACTAATCTACCCTTAAATTATCAGACTTATGCATTTAAGGTCTCGTTGGCCGGTCGCATCAACGAGCCAAACAAAAAATTGAGCGAACAATATGCGCGATACAGAATACACACAAGCGCTCATAACATGAGCGATTACAACTCGACACAACATATTGAAGCAAAAGGTGCAAAAAACATGCGCTACAAAAATAACAGACAAGCGCGATAAAATAAAATAAAATGATACGGCGCGGGTCGCATCATGTCCACATACACCCAATCGCGGTAGAGGATGAGGTCGTGTCGGACGGTCCACTGTTGGTCTATGAGGTCGACTTCTGCCCGACGTAGAAGCTCAGATAGGCTCAGGGATTGTTGGATCTCTTGGCGGAGCAAGGACAAAAGGTCCTCCATTAGAAAGGAAATGGCAGGGAGGGAGGCCGGAGGTGGAGTGTCCCAGTGAGAGAGGGCATCGACAACGTGGTTGAGCACGCCAGCTCTATATTTCGCTTGGAAATCGAAGCCGGGGAGTTTGCTCACCCACGGTTGTTGCGGCACCGTCGAGAGTCGTTGTTCGAGCAAATATTTTAAGTTCTAATGGTTCATCCGGATGACGAAGGACCGACCACATAAGTACGAACGACAATGCTGCACGGCTTTGGCGAGCCCGATGAGTTATTGTTCATAGGCCGGGAGTTTGCGGTGATGAAGGGCTGTTTGGCAACTGAAATGGGCGATGAGATGCCCCTCTTGTTGTAGCACGGTGTCGTAGCCCGGTCCTGAGGCGTCACATTCCACCAGGAATGATAAAGCGAAGTCCGGGAGGCGTAGAACGGGAGCGGATAGCAAGGACTCTTGGAGGAAGCAGAAAGCCTGAGTCGCGACGTCCATCCGCTTGAATGCATTCTTCTGAAGGAAATTGATCAATGAGACGGCATTGGTGTCGTAATCGCAAATGAAGCGGCGGTAGTATCCCGTGAGGCCGAGGAATCTACGCAAGTCGGTGAGAGTTTGCGGCATCGGCCACGACGCCACTCATTGTAGCTTTGTCGGGTCGAGTGAAACACCCAAGCCGTGGACCACATGTCCCAAATAGGAGACGGAACTTTGCCCGAAGGAGCATTTGGAGGCCTTAAGAACCAAGTGGTGAGTATACACCAAGTTGAGAATGGTATGAAGGTGTTGTAGGTGCTCCGTCCAAGACTTGCTATAGATAAGAATATTGTCAAAAAACAAGAACGGATTTTCGGAGGAGTGGATGAAATACCTCATTCATGAGATCTTGAAAGGTGGAAGGCGCGTTTGTTAGACTGAACGACATGCCAAAAACTCAAAGTGATCATGGTGTGTTCGGAATGCAGTTTTTTCCATGTTGTCGACCGCCATGCGGACTTGATGGTAACCGGAGAACAAGTCTAACTTGGAAAAGAAACGTGCACGCCACGTAATTCGTCCAGGAGTTCTTCCACCACCGGAATGGAGATGTCTTTGACTGTGACGGCGCTCAGAGCCAGGTAGTCCACGCAAAGCCGCCACGAATTGTCTTTCTTTTACACGAGCAATACCGGGGAGGAAAAAGAGGATACACTGCGCTGAATGAGACCTTGTTGGAGAAAGAGATTGCATTGCCACTAAATCTCGTCCTTCTGATGAACGCGGTAGCGATATGGACGCACCACAATCAGGGTCGTACCCGGATGGAGGCAAATGTGATGGTCTCGTCGGCGGCGCGGTGGAAGACCCAAGCGTGGGCTGAATATCCCGGAAAAAAGTTGTATAAGATTCGCCACATCCGGGGGGTAGCTGTCTGGTTTCTCCACTGGGGCGGCTAAAGGCTCGGTGTGCACCAAAAATGAAGAGGGAGACTGGTCCAGAGCTTGGCCTTGCCACTGGAACACGCGAGACCCATTGGATCACGCGAAACCCCTCGTGCCATGAGTTAGTAAGACAATCAAAATCCCGTGTGAGTGGTCCTAAGGTGCATAACCAACAAACCCCCAAGACGACCTCAAAACCTCGAAGGTCCACCAAAAAGAGACCGATCTGCGATTGAAAGTCGTCCACTGAAAAGAGCACGCGCCGACAAACTCCGGGGCACGACATCTGTTGGTCGTTTTCCACGACGACCTTGACATGGCTACGGGAAACAAAAGGGAGGCATAAGTTGAGTGCCCGGTCCTGACGAATGAAGTTGTGGGTGTTGTCGGTATCCATGAGGGCTAATAGTGGAGTCCCCCCCCCACATCCACATACTTCTGAATGGTACAACCTTCTTGCGGTCCGACGAACGCATGTAGAGAGAGTTGTGGTGTGTCAGAGTCGTCATGGCCGTCGTTCTCATCCTCGGGTGGGTCATAGACCTCAGGCTAAAATAACTGTTTGCACTGGTGGCTGGGGGTGAACGGTTCATCACAATCGAAACATAGCCCTTTCTCCCAACGTGCAACCATCTCGGGTCGGGACAGGCGGCGTCGGAAAGTGGGACGCGGTGGCTCGTCCCACTTGGGGGCATGGGGTCGGAATAACTGAAAGACGGCTGTGGCCCCATGTAATCGCGGCGGCCCGGAGGCAACCGATCCATCTATAGGCGATGCTCGCAAGCTCGGGCAATGCACATGGCGGCGATGAGATTTGGAGGTTTTTGAAACTCCACATCCCAACACAATCGTTTGGGTACCCCGACCGTAAAAAGTGGGACTTGCTGGGAGGGTAACACGGACATGGCGCGCGAGAGTAACAATTGGAATTGCTCTAAGTAGGATTCGATGGAGCCTGTTTGTTTGAGAGCGACGAGGTCACCAAGGGGGCTGGCCAGCATTGCCGGTCTAAACCGGAGTGTACACGTCGTGCGGAAGTCCTCCCAAGAAGAGTTGGGGTTTTCCTGCAAGAGTTGAGTGACCCATAACTGAGCCGGTCCAAGGAGGTGGAATGATGTGATTCTGACGCGTTCCTCGTATGGAGTATGTTGATTGGTGAAAAAAATCGCAACGCGTGAGTCAAGGAAGATGATCTTTGCGGCCTTCGTAGATCGGAAAATCCATACAGACAGAGCGCGAAAAAGGAGAAATTGTCCCCTCACGACAGAGGCGACTCAACCCGGCTGGTTGTGGGAGAGGCCGCGTGGGCTTTCGGTGGAAGCAGGGTGCCTTGGATGGCATCCAGGAGCGCATTGATGGTTTCCATCTTGTCATTTTGGGTGGCGAGCATGGACTGAAAAAGCTTCATGACCTGGTTGAGAGAGGGTCCACTGTCGCCCATAGTGGACGGCTGCAAGGGGGAAACGGTCGGTGAGGGCAGCAAGCCCGCGGTTGAGCTGGGCGGCGGCAAGGGGGAAACGGTCGGCGAGGGCAGCAACCCCGCGGTTGAGCAGCGCGGTAGGTGCCGAAGAGCGGAATCCCGACGTTTGGCTCTGATACCAAGTTGTTGTGGTCTCGCGGCCTAGATCTGGTGATAGGCTTTGAGATGGACGAATCCCACCACGGGTCGGCGGAACCCTTCTTAGAACCTGGCGGTGCCATGGTTAGAGATGGGGGAAATTCGGTGATGCCGAGCAGAGTGTGAGAGAGAAAGGCAAGAGAGAGGCTGAGAGATGGAGGGAGAAGGAGAGTAGGCGAGGGGAGAGGACGGCGAAGCCGAGCGGCGGGATCGGGTTCGCTGCTAGGGCTTCGGGGGAAAGAAATCCCGTGAGGGGTAGAGAGAGAGAGGATTGATGAGAATAATTCTTGCTTGCCAAAACCAAAGGGTCCGCCCAGTTGATAACCGGTTCAAACAACACGCCCCCACTTGGGCTTAGACACGTGGGAAAAATAAAATAATTTCACGTACAAAATAAAAATAGCATTACAGGAAATAAAACATACGCGCGGTCATACTAAAATATCCAGATACACCCATGCGATCGTGGCCGGTGGTTGGCGATGATACGTGCGGCCCCAGTGTGGATCCGACTCGCCACGCGTCGTAACAAATAGTTAGTCCCAACGATCTTACAATCTGGATCGCGAACTTGAATGGAGAAGCACTGAATTTGTCTTTCGGTTTCAGAAAAGATCCGGATCAATTTTTAAAATCGGGATCATAGGATCGTATGGTCGTATGATCCGGATCACGATCCTGATAGCCATGTCAATTACTCTCCAATCGAAGATGCATAAAACATTTTTCATTTGAATAAGAAACCCCATACTCAATGATACAATATGCATTCATCTCTTGAGACAAACATGGCAAACACACCTTGACTTTGTATAAACTCCTTATAAGTGAGAAAAAGAAGACATTTTTCCAAATTTCAAGCTTTACATTGCAATCTCGGAGATAGATTTTTAACCCAATCAAAATAATTTTCATACAATACTCCCTTCTTCTAATTCTTCCTGCCTTTATTATCATATACTCTTGAATAATACTATCCTAGAATCTTCACTAAAAATCGAGAATTGGTGGAGATTTGCTCCATCATCATTGAGGAATGACAATGTAGACCTTTGAAGTGGATCTCAAATTGTTGCTTCTATTGACGACCCCTTTACCATCAAAAATAAATAATAACTTGATCTACTCCAATGATGTTGTATACCTTTGAAGTAGATCTCAAGTTGTTGCTTCCATTGATGACACCCTTGCCTTCAAAATTGTATAATAACTTGGTCTGCCCCACCGCCGATATCTGCTTCACAAATTACAACTAAAGTATACACCTTGTTGCTCCTCGTCTGCTCCTTCCCTATTCTTGCCTTCAATAATGAATGACAACTTGATCTGCTCTGCCACCAATATCTACTTTAGGTCAAAAGTAAACATCATGTTACTCCTCGCCCCCTCCTACCCTATTTTAGGGCCCTTGGTAACTCTACCCAAAGCACCTATTTTGGTTTGCTATGAAGCACGGGTACTCCAAAAAATGTCCCATACACGTACCCGGTACTTTTACGGGTACTGGTACAACTCGATACGCCCCGGTACGGCAAAATACGTACCCGGTACTTTTACTGTTTTTTGGTACGGCCCGGTACTTCCCGGTTCGGCGCAATACAACCCGATTCACTGCCCGGTCCAAAAAAAATAGCACTTATTCACGGAGCCCCCTTCTCGCTAGGGCAAATTATCGATCGAAATTGATATTTTGAGAGCCGCGAGAACCGAGAGTTGCGCCGCGCATCCTCGTCGTAGGCCAGCGACCGGGAGCAGACACCGCGAGAACCGACAACAGTATTTCTCTCTCTCTCTCACTCATAGCTGCAGGCTGCAGCCGTGAAGAAGACAACATCTGAGACTGCTGTCATTTAATTTATAATTTTAATTTGAATTATGACAAATATTATTGTTATCACTCCTTCAGGGTTTTTTTTTAAAATTCAAAATGAGTTCTTCTACATCAAGCTCAATGGATTCAACTAGTGCAAATGTGCCTTCAACTAATCTTAAAGAAGATGATTTTTCCCGCTTTGGAAGCATGCTACATTGACTCTAAAAAAGGGGAAAAGAGAAGAAAATTCAATATGGAAATGCAATTATTGCAACATGGATATTCAAGAGTCATATGTAAGAGTCAAAGCTCGTTTGTTGCTAATAAGGAATGAAGGTATAAGAGTTTGTTCTGTATGCCCCCTATATCTTCTTTTGGATGCATTTCTTTTACTGTGTGTTTTTAGAGGATATTTTTAGTATAATTCTCACTTTTATCATTCCTTAGATTAGTCTAAGTTCTTTGTTTATGTGAGCAATATTGTGCATGTATGATGATAACTTCTAACATTTCATTAAATATATTCTTGCTGCGAATTAACTTATTATATGTATTTAAAAAAAAATTCACATACCGAAACGTACCCGTACCGTGTTATTTTATAATTTTGTTGTACCGCGTACCGGTACCCGTACCGTACCCTTACCGCGTACCGGTACCCGTACCGTACCCTTACCGTGTACTGGTACTTGTGCTTCACAGTTGGTTTGTCGTCTTATATGGGCTCCAATACCGGGTCCAGGAGGGCGTCAGTATCATCTCCACACATTTCCCAAAGCATATCTGAAGTGAGTCTCTCAGTCACCTCTAACGACCCCTTCTCAATCTCATGTGGCCAACTACCATGTTTAGGTAGACAAGTTCGTAAAAAGGGTCTCCATTCTACAGCCCCGATTCCTCATTAGGCCTCAACATATTGTCCGCATCCATTATGCCACCAAAAAGCTCCATTCTCGCCCCTACGCTTGGATAAACAACAACCATCTCCAACTTTCTCCTTAGATCTATTTATCATCGCCACCTAACTTGTGCAACCAACCAATTTTTCAAACCCTTCTTGCCGGTGTCAATGTCTTCAATCCATCCATATATACTTTGACGGCTACTGCTTGATTATCTATCTCCTTCCTATATTTTGGAAGCAACAAGTTTTTTCGGGCTAAAGTAGAAGCTACAAATTTAAGTATTGTTCTAGGGATGGAGTAGGAGCCCTTTTCATTGCCTCCAATTCAGGGACCTTTATTCCATCAAATACAAGACTATGCTTGATCTTTCTTTTGTTGTATAATTCCCAACCAACTTCTAGGAAACCAAATTTCACGATTAGGCAATCTTCTAAGCGTTTTTACTCCACCTTCCTAATATCATATATGCTCAAGAAAAATACTAAAGCTATAAACAATGAAGTTTTGATGCTCTGTCCTCCACAGATGACATGGTCCTCCTGTCTAACCACTTGTCTTTCTTTTAATTTACCATCACCTCCTTTACACTAATGAGGTCTGGCACTATTTATCTCTTTCTATTGTCCACACCACATTTGATCCAATGACCGGTAAAATTTATCTCTCGTTCAGTTACCTCTCGCCCCATTGCTAAAATGAACTCAGACGACATTTATCTGTATTTTAGGTTCTAAAGACATTTATCTCTCTATAGTTTGCTCTGGAAATTATGCATTGACACTCTTGCCTCCACAAACAACACGACTCTCCTGTTTAGAAAGGTATCCCATTTTCCATTGTCCCTCACCTCATTTGACACAATGAGCTCTGGTAATATTTCTCTTGTTCAGTTGTCCATCACCCTTTTTACTTGAATGAGCTCCGATGGCATTTATGTTTCTTTCAATTGTCCACTGCCCCCTTTGTTTTAATGTGCTCCTTAGACATTTATCTAGTTTTTAGTTGCCAGATCCTTCACCCCCTTTGCTGAAATGAGCTCAAAGTACATTTATCTCTCTGCACTTTTACTCAAACGATGTGTTGACAATCCAACAAACTTAGACTTCATTTGGCACGACGTTTTCCCCCTCTGTTTGCGGCAAACGCCACCGCACGACGGGTAACCAAATGCCCGGCGGTGGCGTTTGCCGCGTTTCCTCCCGCTGTGTCATGAGAAATGGAGCAAAAAACTCCATTTCGAGCAGCCACCTCTGCCCTCCGGTTCGAAAGCGGGGTTTGCACCGCTGGCTCCGCCCACCACCGCCGAAATAAATAAGGCCTTAAAGATCTCTCTCCAACATCTTATTTCTCCTTACCATTGGCAATCTTCACTTGAATTTGCCACTGTTGTTATGCCATCCATCCCTAAGAACATCTAGAAGTCCGACGATTTCTTCACAACCTTCATTTAGCCCATCGACCAAATCTTCTTGTCATCGGCCCTATAATCTTTATATTCAAACTCAAGCTGATATACTTTGCCTCATTAAGTATGCAGGGGAGTGCTAGCATATCTGAATCACTTTATCATTAGTGTTATTACTTATTAGTGAGGCTATTCGCTCATCATGAGGAAAAATATATCCAATTAAGTATTTCCTAATTTGCTTTATGTTTTACCTATAAATAGGTAATGTAACAACTAGTTTATTATAATCGAATATTTTAAGAAAATCAACATAACAAATGAGCACTTAATGATATTCATATGAAGAAGATCACACTTAATGAGCACTTAATAAATACAAGCAGGAGATGAATTAAACATGAGAAGTATTTCTACTTAATAGAAGCAATAAACCAAATAATTCTGAAATACCGCAATGCATCAAAAAAATATTAGCAACAATTTTTCATACATGAAGAAAGTTTGAGTGTGGTACCTGATATGTCCATAGGTTATTTCCTAGATCTTCGAATTGACTTTTGGAGTTCAAAATCCTCACTCTTCGTAATCCAGCAACCCGGCGCTCAAGATGTGCTCCAGAATCCTTCAGCAAAGAAACATTGTAGGGTGCTTTTGCCAACTATGGGAATACTACCAAACGGAACTACTTAAACACTACCAATTTGATTGTTTTACATAAATTGAATGTAAATTAAAATTTCAAGTCAACTCAAAATTGAATAGAATGATTATGAGAGTTGGCTAGACAGTGATCATTTCTTTTGAGATAAATTAAAATCAGAAATTTTATTTGGTCAGAAAAACTTGCTCAGAATAGGCCATATATGAGGCTCGAATCACATCTTGATATTTTCTACAAACAACATAAAAATAGCAGGCTTCTTGCTTGAAATGTCATATTGTCACCGCCCTGCAATGGAGGATGCAAATTCACTCGAGAAACCGAAAAAAAAAAACATTTCTAGCATACATGGTAAAATCTCTTTCTAAATATGTGATAAGGCTCGGTTCACTTTTCAAGAAAAGTTATGGCTCCATTAAAGGGGTTCAAAAAGGAGATTGGAATTTGGAAGTTCATTTCTTTATATCCTAAGGTCAAGGAAGACAATTGATAAATAATGTTATTATTCTACTCATTTACCAAGTAGTGTATTCGGTAAGTACTTGAGATGCAAAGTGCATTTGCCACAATATTTGTTCGGTAATGATTTTCTGAGGAAACCAGAGGCGAGTGCCAAGGACCTAGTGGGGGAGTGGTTGCGTCACGTGAATCCATGCATAGAAATATAGAAGCAATTCCTCAGATATTAGCATTTGGAAACTGTTTTCTGAAAAGAAGAAAAGGTTGCTTTTCAGTTGATTTGAAGACTCATAATTGCTGGTCTGAAAGGTAGCTGGAATTAATTAAGTTCACCATGATTTCCTAGTGAAAGGGTACAGTTTTCTCTTTAGAAGCTGGAGTAAACACATAAGATTAAATTCTTGACTATTTAAGAATAGCTGGTATAGCTCCTTGTTCTTTATGGGGGAAGTTTTAATGATCAAACTAATTCTACAAATGAATAACAAGAAATACAACTTATTTACATGCTAACTATATATTTTTAAATATCATTAAAAAATTATAATGGATGGCTAGGAACTTACAGGTAATCCAACCATGACACTCAACAAGGAGATCTCATTTTGCCCATTGTTCAATGAAATGTTTCTCGTAAGAACAGAAGCTGCCCGCCGACCATGGCTTCCATGTACAGTTCCTGAGAAGAGCAGATAAATTAGAACATCATTCAGCATATTTTAATTATTTCAGCATATTTAGTTTATTATGTTGAGTTTCATTAGTGAGGGCATTCTCTTGGTGTGAGGTTAATATATCATACTCTCTCTCTCTCTCTCTCTATCTCTCTCTCTCTACCATTTAATAGTTAGTATGATAAATGAAACTAATATTATAGGAGTATTCTCTCTCAATCTTCTTTTATCCTTAAGAACTCTAGATTTTTGCCTACGGTTTGAGATTTGCAGTTGTTGTTGGAGAAGGTAAGACATTTTCAATACCCTGGGTATTGAAAATGTCTTACCTTCTCCAACAACAACTGCAAATCTACACAATAATCTGCATTAAAATTTGCTCGAAGTCAACTCATTTGCTCGTCGTCAGCTAAATCTTATTATTCTAGATCACTCCTCATTGGTTTTTGATCCATCTCTTCATCGTACTAGACCATGTTCGCGATCCGGATCGTAGGATCGTAAATCGATCCGGATCTTACCTAGGATCTAAATCGGCACATCTACGACTGGGATCACGATCCAGATCTTATGATCTTTAGGATCGCAATCCTGACCCGAATCTACCAGTCTAGCCAAAGATAACTTGAAACATGTCCAACCCTATCCCAACCCCATTCAACCAGTCCAACGCACATAACTCATTGCTTAACCTTATACCAATCTCGCCCCAATACCCCATTACATAATCATATCATGTTGTTTTACCGTATCTCAAGTGTTGATTGCTGGTTGCAAATGGAGGCCAAGAGCGACGTCTTTGGTCGCTTCCAATCCAGACAATGTCTCCATTTTCCTTCCTCACCAGGGTCCATTTCAAGTGGCATCAATGATTTATCTTATATTTTTGCATATGAGCAATCCAGTGGTTGGTAATCCAATGACTTCTTGCTTCCTGCTTTCAGACCGATGTCTTCTCTTCATTTCTAGCATATGAGCAATCTAACGGATAAAAATCCAGTATACAAGCAATTCAAGCTTCCTAATTCCATCATATGAGCAATCTAGGTGTTTGGGTTCGTCTTCCTGCTTTTAGGCTTCCACCAATCAATTCAAGATTTGTTTTTATTGTTGATATTAGGTGTCCTACCTGAAACTGAAAGTAATCTTAATATGATATTATCGTTTTGATTTAATTATTCAAAAAATTTTAATATAATTATTCACATACTCTTCAATTTATTGATTTTTTGTTAATTGAGCATGTGAATGATACAAAGTTCAATTTTATATTTTTAGTTTTAATTTATGAATGTTGTAGGATCTTGCGGTTCTCGATCTGATTCTACGATTCGATCTGATCCTACGATTCGATCTGATCCTACGATTCGATCTGATCCAACCTCGAAACGATCTCACCTAGGATCTCGATCCTGACAATCTACGACACTCTGGACATGGCGTGCCTGGTGGAGGCCAACCTCTCCCCTAGGACACATGCCCCTGCGGCCGGCCACCACCAGGGTCGACTGCCATGGAAGCCACCCGCCCCGGTGGCCCCGCGGCGACCGCCGCCCGGGGGAACCGGCTCGGGCCAGTGTTTTCATTGCCGCCAACACTATTCTCACACGCATGTGTGCTTCATCAAGGAGTTCCATGTCATCATCGACGACTTCGATCCAGAGGTTACAATAGCAAACTTTGAAACCCTCAAACTCTCCGAAGATGACAGACTGTTGTATATCGCCCCGACGACGTATCACCGGTTGGAGTTTCCTTGTTTCTCGGTAGGCGGGATTTCGGGACCCCAAACTATGAAACTTCTAGGCAAGTTGTGTGATCTTCCCATCATCGTCATGGTGGATAGTGGTGCTACTTTCTTTCCGCACAGTTGGCGCATCAACTTCGACTTCCATTGGTGCCCTCCCCTGATTTTACAGTCTGCGTAGGCAATGGGCGTCGCCGGCCGACCCAGGGATGCTGCACCACCATCTCTCTTTCGATGGCATCCTGTTCAGTTATCGCGAACTTCTATGTTTTCAGCCTCGGCAATATTGATGTTATTCTTGGAGTCGCATGGCTCCGCACTCAAGGTGGCATGTAGGTCAATTGAGCGACCATGACTATGCAGTTTCTCCACCAGGACCGGTCGTGCTGACTCGTGGGCGACTCTGCCACCTCCGGTCTCCTTTCGCACGATCCAGCGGATGAATGACAGATTTTTTCACCAAGCTTTGGCCCATCTCTGGTCCGACAGCGGAGCCCCTCACACACTCGTCAGACCTTCAAGAGCTCCTCACCGAGTTCGCCGACATCTTTGAGGCCCCGACCGGCCTCCCACCAGCTCGACCGACCGATCACAACATTCTCCTTCACCCCGGCACTGTGGCAGTATCAGTACGACCTTACCGCTACGTCCATGTGCAGAAGGATGAGATCGAGCACCTGGTACGTGAAATGCTGATGGGGGCCTCATCCGTCCCAGCGCGTGCCTCTTCTCTAGTCCGATCCTCCTGGTTCGGAAGAAGTAGCTGACGGTTTTGTGTGGACTACTAGGAGCTCAAAAAGGCCACAATATCGGACAAGTACCCGATCCCGGTGATTCAAGAGCACCCGGATGAGCTTCACAGAGACGTATTCTTCACAAAGTTGGATCTCAGAGAAGGATATCACCAGATCCGAGTACGGTCGGAGGACATCGCCAAGACTGCCTTCTGAACTCACACGACCACTACGAGTTCTTGGGCATGCCCTTCAGGCTAACCAATGCTCACGCCACCTTCCAGACCACAATGAACGACATCTTCAAGATGATACTTCGCAGACACGCCCTTTTTTATGCACGTCCACATTACCCTAACCACCATCCGACGCCATCATCTCAAGCTCCACCCGAAGAAGTGCTTATTTGGAGCGAAAGAGGTGAGCTACCTAGGCCACACCATTTCGGCCCGGGGGGTAGCTATGGACGAGGAGAAGATCACGGTGGTCCTCCATTGGCCGACTCCGACTTCCCTACAGGACGTCCGAGGTTTCGTCGGCTTGACTGACTAGTACCGCCGATTCATCCAGGGGTATGGGGCGCTGGCTCGGCCACTTAGTGGAGGGCCCCTCTCAGTGGTCAGCAGTCCCCGCTTTTACCTCCTTTCAGTAGGCCCTGGTGCACGGACTGGTGCTGGCCAAGCCAAATTTCTCCCGACCCTCTATCGTGGAGTGCAATGCGTCGGGCCCCGGGGTGGGATCCATCCTCATGTAGACTGGTCGATCAGTAGCCTACTTCAGTCGTGCCTTCTCCAGTACCATCCACAGCCGCTTCGAATACGAGAATGAGCTTATGGGCCTTGTTCTCGCTATTCAACATCGGCGCCCCTACCTTCTGGGCCGCCCGTTCATGATTTGCACCAACCACCACAACCTCTGCTACCTCCTGCAGCAGAAGATTACCACACCCGCCCAGTAAGTGCGGGTCACCAAACTCCTGGGCTATGATTTCACTATCGAGTTCCGCCTGAAAAGGGCGAACCGGGCGGTCGATTCCCTCTCTCGTCAGAGCCAGACTCCGATGCTCGCAGCTATCTCTCATCCGATGTAGGAAGACGTTGCGACCATCCAGCACGAAGTATAGGTCAATCCCTTATTGAATAAGATCCGGACAACGCTCATCGCCGACACCACGCTCATCTACCATATTGCTTATAGGGGGCCGCCTGTTTTTCAAGGGCCGACTCGCCCTCGCCCCGTCGTCCCCGAGGATCCCACGCCTCCTCGCCGAGTTCTACACCTCACTCTCTATAGGGTATGTTGGGGCCTTTCGTACGTACCGCCGCCTAGCGGCCTCTCTTTACTGGCCCCACGTGTTCAGACAAGTCAAATCCTTTGTGGCCACCTGCCTCGTCCGCCAGAAGGTCAAGTACAAAACGACATTTCTGGGCGAACTCCTTCAACCCCTACAAGTTCCAGACTGCATTTGGGAGGACGTGACCATGGACTTCATCACCAGGCTTCCACGCTCGCAGGGGTAAGATCGCAGATTGGTCGTGGTGGACAGACTGTTCAAGTACGAACACTTCATTCCCCTCCGTCATTCCTACACTGCCGCCACAACCGCGGAGAACTTCATCAGCGGTGTCATGCGCCTCCATGGGTTTCCTCAATCGATCGTGAGCGACTGTGATCTGCTATTCTTGAGCACCTCCTGGACCACACTTTTTCAGCTGCAGGGTACTCGCCTTCGCATGAGCACCGCGTACCACCAACAGACTGATGGCCAATCCGAGGTCTTCAACCGATGTTTGGAGACGTAACTCCGTTGTTTCGTGGGGGAGTAGCCTCGAGGTTGGGTCAAGTGGCTTAGTTGGGTGGAGTACTCCTACAACACCGTCTACCCCCATGCGGCCGACACCACCCCATTTGAGGGTGTCTATGGTTGTCTGCCACCCTCCATTGTTCGTCAAATACCATGGGAATGCCTGGTAGAGAGTTTTTCCACCGCCCTACAGGACCGGGATACTATCTTGGACCACCTGAAGCGCCACCTTCGACGGGCCCAATAGAAGATGGTGTTCTTTGCGAATCGGAAGCGGTGCACAAGCATCGCCAGTTGTCAGAGACCCACAGGCCCTGCCCGAAGCTCTCCCCCAGCTTCTTTGGCCCCTTCGAGATACTAGCACGTATCGACGCGGTCGCCTACCGCCTCCGCCTCCCCACTGGTAGCCGCATACACCCGGTCTTTCATGTTTCTCAGCTGCATCGTGTGGTGGGTGAACATGCCACCACGGATCACATCCTGGCCGACGTGGACCTCTTAGGCGAGTCATCGTACTACCCGGCCAAGATACTCGATCGTCGCTGCCTCATTCCGGGAGACCCTACCTCAGAGGAGGTCCTTATAGCTTGGACTAATCATCCGGACTGATGCCACGTGGCTACCCCGAGATAACTTTCGCCGACAGTTCGTCGATTACTGCCTTGAGGACAAGACACATTTTCCAGATAGCGACTTTGTTACGAATGTGCATGTCGAGGACACCACACCGTGGAGGGTCTACACGCGCAGGAAGACATCGACACCCAACTCGGCTCTGGAGGTGGAGGGGGACTACTGTTGTTTGAATAATTTCATTTGGATGTCTTTTATGTTTTAGCTATTCGCACCCCGCGGCTATAAAGGGTGTTCTATGTTTTCATTTAGAATATCTTGGATGAATCAAGGAATTAGGGTTGCTCCCTAATAGTTTCTTCTCCCCTCTTCCTCTTTCTTCTCTCCTACTACAGCCGCCTCCTCCCCATGGCGTTCTTTCTCTCCCTGTATGTAACAATATCCCTCAAATTTGTGGTCAATAACTAAATATATCATATTACGTCTTTCCTAATTTTCTTTATATACGCACAAGACATGTAATAGTTAGTATGAAAAATGAATATAATATTACAGGAGCATTCTTTATCAATCTCCTCTTCTTTCTAACAAATTCGTTGTAAAGATGTAACCAAAATGATATCCTTGGTTTTATTTTCTCTCACATCATTTTTGTAAAATCTTTAGACAAAATTAAAGGGCATTAATTTATACTGAAATAAATTATAGCCAATTTTCGTACAATGAAGGTCATTTAACTTACCAACATATTCATTATTCACAAAAGCATGTATGACATGTGCTAGTGAATTGACATTAAGCATAATATTCTCCTCGTCTTGTGTTTTGGTGTACCTGCACATGATATGACTGCAAAGATCAGAAGTACTCAAATTTTAGTACTATGTTGCTGTATTAACACTTTCTTTTAAATGGCATGTGAGTTTGATTTACAAACTTTTAAAAATGTGAGAAAAATGACTGAATTGAACTCAAATCTTGCAATTGCTCAGGATATCTTCTTTTAGCTTCTAGGTATAATTTTAGGTCAACATTTTTTTTACTAACTACATGAGAATGGGTAGTAGTTATGAACTTATCATAGATTCAACTGGATCATCAGATTATAAGTTCATTCAAGATCAGGCCAAGATAGAGTTATGCACATTCTTATTATCAGAAAATTTCATGTTACCTGGTTGTGTACCAAAGATAATCTGACGAATCTTTAGTTGCTCCTGTTTGTTCTAAAAGTTTGGTTTCTACCCAAGCAGAAGAATTAGTAGTACTCGGGATTTTCTCATGGGTTACTTTCCATCTGCTAGCTTGGTTAAAATTTTCTACTACTTCAGCTGATCTTGTTCCATATTGAGCAGCAACCTGCAAAGAATGAAGTAAGCACTTTTGCAAAGTCAAAAATTGAAATAGTAAATTACATGCAAGTAAATAAAAAATCCTGAATAGAACATGAAAACCAATTTGCATGTAAAGATTAAAGTTGGTAGATGAAAATTAAGGAACCAAAACTTGAGGTTACCAGCAGTGGAAGAGTCGAAGAGAGAGAAGATGGAGGAAAACAAAAACCATGGAGTGACAGCAAGAACTAGGTGCTTCTCATAATATTATCCAAAACAACATACAAATGAGGTAAAGAGAGCTACTTATAGCCGCTCTCCTCACAATGTTAACAGCATGCAAAATAAAGACAAAAATACACAGTCCGCCGCATCCCAAATCATTTCCCCTCCGTGGGTAGTCTAGGGGTAAACCAACCTGTATAAAAAGCTCCAAACCTTGTATATACTTCTTGAATTGATAATTACAAGTATGAATACATTTATATAGAAGAAGAAGAGAGAGAAATCTCAATCCAAGATGTGGGACTAATACAAATAGAGAGAGAAGAGAGAAGAATGAGCCGCTAGATGGGCTCTAAAGTAGGCTTTTCTAACACTCCCCCGCAAGCTGGAGCGTACAAGTCGTAGGCACCAAGCTTGGATAAAAACTGGTAGTATAGTGGCCGGGAGAGAGCTTTAGTCAGGATGTCAGCAACTTGGCTTGCAGCAGCAACATGCTCTAAATCTATCTTCTTTGCCTGTACCTTTTCTCGGATAAAGTGACAGTCAACTTCAATATGCTTTGTGCGTTCGTGAAAGACTGGATTCTTGGCAATATGGATTGTTGCTTGACTGTCACAAAATAGGGTCGCTGGTGATGAGAGACGAACACCCAAGTCTCTCAGAAGGCTCTCAAGCCAAGTTAACTCGGAAACAACAGCAGCCATAGCGCGGTATTCAGCTTCAGCAGAAGAGCGAGCAACCACATTCTGTTTCTTGCTACGCCAGGTTATGAGATGTCCACCGAAGTAGGTACAAAAACCTGTTGTGGAACGCCTATCATCAATGGACCCGGCATAATCAGCGTCAGAGTATGCGACAAGGGATAAAGAAGTGGATGGCTTGTACACAAGCCCTTGTCCTGGAGCGTTCTTGAGATACCGAAGAATGTGCTCGACAGCTTGAAGATGAGATGTCCTCGGGGCATGCATAAATCGACTCCCAACTCCTACGGCAAAGGAGATGTCTGGTCGAGTAACTGTATGGTAGATCAGTTTCCCAACCAGACGTCTGTAGTATTCCGGATTCGGAAGCAGCTTATCGGAGTCAGAGCTATGGGCCAATAGCTTGTGATTAACGTCCATTGGAATATCCGTAGGTTTGCATCCTGCATATCCAGCATCATGAAGAAGGTCCATACAATACTTCCTTTGGGATAATACAAGACCATCAGGCCGTCGTGCAACCTCAAGCCCGAGAAAATACCGTAGGTTACCAAGATCTTTGGTCTGAAAGGCGGAGTTCAACTGTTGTTTGGTATGTTGTATCCCTGTAGTATCGTCGCCAGTACTGAGGATATCGTCAACATAGACAAGTAGAATCACTGTTCCGGTTGGCCGGTGTCGAGTGAAGAGAGAGAAGTCAGCTGAGCTCCTAGTGAAGCCAATATCGCGGACTACCGTGCTGAATTTGTCAAACAAAGCGCGCGGGGACTGTTTGAGACCATAAATAAATTTCCGAAGATGACAAACCCGAGACTCCCCCGTGGTCTCAAACCCGGGAGGTTGATGCATATAAACAGTCTCCTGTAGATCATCATTGAGAAAGGCATTCTTAACATCCAGCTGATAAAGAGGCCAATGACGGTGAACAGACGAGGAAAGAAGAACTCGGACCATGTTCAATTTGGCCACTGGAGAGAAAGTTTCCTCATAATCAAGGCCATGTTGCTGAGTAAAACCCCGGGCTACGAGGCGGGCCTTTAGACGCTCAACGGTGTCATTCGCCGCATGTTTAATAACAAAGATCCACTTGCAGCTAACACAGGATTGACCTGCAGGAAGAGGAACCAGATCCCAAGTTCGGTTGGCCCAGAGAGCCCGCATTTCATCTTCCATGGCAGCCCGCCATCCGGGGTGGTGAAAAGCCTCCTGTACAGAATTAGGGGTGGAGGTAGAGGATAAAGAGAGAGCACTCTGACGAAGTTCCGGAGAGAGGCGGTGAAGAGAGACAAAGTTGGCCATCGAGTGGGCAGTGGAAGCAGTTGTCGGATCCGCAGGTTGCAAAGCATCATGAGAGCGGGGCAGCTCTCGTAGGGCAGTAGACGAGGGAGGACGTCGAGTGTACACGCAAATGACTGGTGGTGTAGGTGGTTTAGGTGGGATGGGTGGGGGAGGTAGAGGTGGGATGGTGGAATTGATGGGGATAGCAGGTCGCGGGAGAGGTGGCGGAAGAGGAGGGTCTATAGATTGAGAGTAATACGGCTGATGTTCGAGGAAGGTGACATCAGTAGAAGTAACCACTTTGCGATCCGTGGGAGAAAAACAAATGTAGCCCTTCTGAGTTCGAGAATAGCTCACAAACATATATTTAGTGGCACGGGGAGCAAGTTTGTCAGTGGACAGACCAAGATAATGAACAAAACATACACAACCAAACACGCGTGGGGTGATGGAGAATGAAGGTTGGGAGGAAAACAAAAGATTGAAGGGAACCGCAAAATTGAGGATAGATGAAGGCAGGCGGTTAATAAGAGTGCACGCGGTTGAAACCGCAAAATTCCAATATTGTTTTGAAACATTCATTTGAATCATAAGGGGGCGGGTGACCTCGAGCAGGTGTCGATTCTTGCGTTCAGCAACGCCATTTTGTTGGGGGGTATAGACACAGGAGGTCTGATGGAAGATCTCAAACTCCGCACAGAGGTGAGAGAAGGTATGACCGGTGTATTCTCGGGCATTATCATTGCGAAAGGTTTTAATGGTTGTGGAGAACTGGTTGCGAGTTTCAATAAAAAAGATACGAAATACACCGGGTAATTCAGAGCGGTCACGAAGGAGATACAGCCAGGTCACCCGAGAGTAGTCATCGACAAATGTGACAAAGTAACGGTATCCAAAAACACTTGTAATTTTGTAAGGGCCCTAAATATCAGAGTGAACAAGATCAAAGGGATCAGGACGCCGAGAAGGATGTAGTGAGAACGTAGAGCGATGATGTTTCCCATAGATACAGGACTCACACGTGAACTCGTGGAAGGACACGTCTGGGAGAGTTTTTTTGAGTATGTTGAGAGGAGCATGACCCAGACGTCGATGCCAGTCAACAGAGCTAATAGACGACAGTACCGTTGGGGGAGACGGGTTAAGGATATAGAGACCATTCGACAGATGCCCTTTTCCAATGATGGTTTGCGTCTTGCGATCCTGCACAGCACATGAGTTAGAGGAAAAAATAACAGCACAATCAAGGTCAGCAGTGAGTCGGCCAATAGAGAGAAGGTTGAACAGAGAGCCCGAAACATGAAGAGCAGAGGAAAGAGTAATGGAGGGAGTGAGGTGAATATCTGCAGCACCAAAGACGGGAAATGTGTCCCCACTAGCAACAGTAATGAACTGGGGATGCGCGGAGGGAAAATATTGCGGTGGTTTCCGTGATGTAATGTGGTGAGAGGCCCCGGAATCCAAAATCCAGGAGGAGCTGTGAGCAAGGCAGGAGGTACCACCATCGGAAACAGACACCACAGAGCCCTGAGGACAGCGTATCATTTTGCAAGGAGTAGTCCGCAGCGGTCACTGTGACAACGCAACATCGACAAGAAACAGCCACGACCAGCACAGGAAGAACAGAGGCCGCAGCGGCTAGAAATAAGCAGGCTGCGCGATTAGGAGAAGACCGCAACAGAAGCAAACACCTGGCGAATAAGGAACGAGACCGGGCGGAAAGAAACAGACCGGGCCAAGGTAAACACAGCCTTAGCGGGTCGAGAGGCGGCAATGGGGAAAAACGGGAAGGAAGTCGCCGCGAGAAAGACCAAGCCACAGCGAGAAGGAGCAGTCCGCAAGAGAGGCAGTCCGCAAGAGAGGCAGGCCGCAGCGAGCTAGATCAAGCCGCATCGAGCTGGAGCAGGCCTTGAGAGAGGCAGGTCGCAGCGAGGTAGATCAGGCCGCAGCGAACCAGAGTAGGCCGTGAGAGAGGCAGGTCGCAGCGAGCTAGATCTGGCAGCTAGAGCAGCAGGCCGCAGCGAGCTGTAACAGGCCGTGAGAGAGACAGGCCGCAGAGTGAGAGAACAGGCCGCGAGAGAGAGAGCGGTCTGGAGGAGAGAGAGGGAAGGTGGTCCCGACGAGAGAGAGAGGGGGGGGAAGGCTATCAAATGCCTGAGGGGAGGGGTGGAACCACGAAGAAGAAGAGGGAGCGGAAGAAGAGGAGCGGAGCGGACAGGAATTCAGGCCGCAGGAGGCCGAGCGGGCAGCGGACAGAGGACAGACCGTGCGGATAAGAAAGGGGAAGCCGCTCAAATAGAATCGGTGGCTCTGATATCATGTAGAAAAAGCTTCAAACCTTGTATATAGAAGAATACATTTATATAGAAGAATAAGAAAGAGAGAAATCTCAATCCAAGATGTGGGACTAATACAAATAGAGAGAGAAGAGAGAAGAATGGGCCCCTAGATGAGCTCTAAAGTAGGCTTTTCTAACACAACCAAATATAAATATTTGATTCATCATTCTCCGCCCTCTAAGCCGGTCCCACCACCTCTATAACATGATGTGATTACGGAATATTATAAATCTATAAATAGGAAAAAGTTTAAACTCACCTTAGCAGTATTGAAGACAACATTCTGGCATTCAGATAAAATGCTAATTGACTTCCGAGGCAATTCAAAGGTAGCATTCCAAAATTGGATAGTGGCTTCATTAGCTGAATCATTATTTACAAGAAAGGCAACACACTTCCCTGAATCTTTTAGAAAAACATGCGCCTGTGATGAAACCTGTGTTATTCACACTAATAGGCAAACAATAATGGAGCTATAAAGGTTGTTGTGAATAGATAAAACCACATGCAGTAGTCTTACCTCTTGCGCTCGTCCGACTGAAAAGTTGCTATAACTCCCCATAAGTAATGCTTCAGAGTTTACCTTAACTGCAGCATGTAACTCCCTGAGATGGGCCCATTTAGGTTGCCATATCAAACCTAAAGAAGTAGTAGAATTATTTAGAATTGTACAAGCTTTTGAATGTAATTAAAAGGATATAATCTTAAAATTTTCTTTATCACACTAACCATATTCATCTAGAGGAGCTTGATCATAATAAGCTGTGATAACATATGAAGAGGAAGTCCTTCCAAAATTGGTTCCGCCGTGATACTGCATTTGCAATTTTTATTGTGAATGAAACGAGGTTTTCACAGTATACAATTATTTCATACAGATACAGTATCAATTGCACATATCCTAATACACATGTCAGTAGTTCTAGTAGAATTATCATCTGTTCTGATATCCAATCAGGAGCTATTTTCAATCTGATTTTCTCTTAGCTCCGGGCTAATTAATGCATATACTGAGGAAATAAATAAGATATAACATCGTTTTGGTTTGCACATTGTGATATGATTTAGTATAAGATCGGAAAGTTGTCATCCATATAAGTTACTGAGAGACATTTTCAGAGAGCATCACGTAGCAAAGCATGAAAATAATGATTTCATGAATGCAAAGATTAAAAATGATTTTATGTGCAAAATAGATACATAAAGTGTTTAATAGGACTATATGGACAACAGAACCCTGAAAAACTTGCGTTGAAATATTGAGGTTGTGAATAGTAATGATAGGAAACCAGTCATATCCTATAAACTATACAGACACACCTTTTAAGAAAATGGCTCTATCAAATATATTAAGATGAGGTACTTCCCTAGTCACTTTGAAGCAGAAGGTAATGGTTATATCCATCTTTCTATAGTCACTTTCATTGGTAACTTTTTAGTTTAAAGGATAAGCAATAGGTAGTTTAACGATGAGGTCTCCATTACAAATTAACTGTTACTGAGAGGTAACCTCAGGATGCCTCCAATGTAGAGGAAAGTGGTTGACGATTTCTTAAAGGAGAAGTGACCCACTATTTCCACCATAGTAAATGCTGTAACGGTGAAGAAAGAAGCATTTGATAAATAAACGAAGAGAAAGAATTATAATAAACTCGAGAGACGTGATCTAGCCAATTCCGATTCTTTTGCTAAACACTAAGGCTTCATTTGGAAGAGCTTTTAGATCCGCACGTTTCACCAAAACGCAACCGCCGGTCCCAAATCTTATTTGTTTTTCCGCCTCCCGTTCCAACCGCCGGCGTTTCCATCCTTAATGAAATCCCCCCAACCGCAACCGCTATCCGGACCTCTAGTCCTCACCGTTTTCATTGCGCGAGAAAATAAAATCCGCTCCTCCAAGCTCCGGCCACCTCCGCCTCCTCCAAGCTCTGCCTTCTCCAAGCTCTAGCAGCCTCCGCCTCCTCCAGGCTCTTCCTCCTTCAAGCTCCAGCCGCCTCCATCTCCGCCTCCTCCAAGCTTGTCGTCGGCACGATGGGGCACCAGAGGGAGGCACAAAGTAGCACGGGAGGGCGGCACAGCGGGGCACGGGAGGGCTGCACGACGGCAGCACGGCGGAGCAACAAAAGTTTTTACAAAAACTTTTATAAAATTACAAAAAAATTATATGCATAGTTTATAAGTTTAAACAGTATTATTTAATATATATATATAAAAAATAAAATAACAGTGGAATATATATATATATAATTATAAAATTATATAATATTAATAAAATTAAATATTATATTCAACAATTTATTATAAAAATATTTATGAAACGCCACCGCAATTTTGTCAAACATTTCTCTGTTTTGAACAGCTCTGCAAACACAGATTATCCAAACAGATCTTCATTTTCAGCATCCAGTTTCCAACAGCTCCTTTTACAAACCTGCATTTACAACAGCTCGTTTTACAACCGCAAACGCTCCAACAAATGAAGCATAAGCCAATTCCAAAATTAGAATGTGACTAATACACAATTATTCTCTCATAAAAAAAGGCTACACACACATTACAAGAGCTAATAATATATTAATATTAAAAGACAAAATAAAGAGAAACGAATCCTGGTTCTCATCGTGAAGGTTAATCAATGGAGATGTAAAGGTATCAATGATTCAATATAACCCTTTTGAAGATTGACTTTATCCCCAAGATCAAATGTTGTGGATACAAAGGAGGGTAGCCTAGGGGAAGGAGCATCGTCGACGTGGCATGTATATTTTTGAAGGAGTAGGCCGGCGGAAATGACTACAGCTGCATGATACGGCATATTATGTTTTATTTACTTTCAGTATTCTCTTTATCGTTGTTGTATTCTCTTTATCGTTGTTGTATTTCTCTTTATCGTTTGTCGCAAGGGCCGAGAGAAGTTATATAACTCCCAACTCCATGTTTTGGATCAACTTGTATCTTGGATCAGAAATAGATTGGATCCAAGGGATGGCCAAGTGGGAAATTCGCCTTGGAGTTCATTTCTTTCCCCCATTCGTAACATTGGCCCGACCTAGCCTCCCTGTCTGCATCACATGTCGTCGGGTTTGTCCGCTCCTATCACGTCATCGCCTTCTGCACAGGATCACATTTTTCGCTCGTGTTTAGTGTGCTCAACGCAGTTCATCTCCAATGCCCACAGGACGTTCGTCTCCAACGCCTACGACATCACTCAAACCAACGTTGACGTCTGCATCGGCAGCGTCGACCGTGGTTTTTGACGCCTGCGACGTGCGTGTTTTTGTCGCTTGTCAGGATCCAAATCTAGTCTCCACTGCTTTGAGCCATCTGTGCCCACCAGCAGCTGCTTCCCAACTTTCTTCACCGCCCGATCAGCTTCGTTGTGAGCCCTGCAGTGCTCGCTCGGCTGCCAGATCCTCTTTACGTCGGTTCCTGGCGCCCCGACGACAGTGCCCCATCACTTGTGCGATGACTAACGTCGGTCTAGACGTCGTTGAGCATCGCCTCAATGACCAAGCCAACTCTCTCACGTCGATTAAAGTGATTCTTCAACGCTTGGAGGCCCATAATGCCCGGTTGGACAACCGCTCCACACCACAGCCCGTGGAGGATCCCTTATCTTTCACCGGTCAGCCTGCCTCTCCGTCGACCCTACCTCCACTTGTCGCACTAGCCTCAACCAACGCACAAGGAACCCTCGAAGTTCCTCACTTCAACGACATTGATCCATTGGGATGGATTGCGAAGGTAGAGCAATTCTTTAATATCCACGACACCTAGGAGGGAAAGAAAGTGTGCTTGATGACCATTGTCATGGAGGGCTCCTCCCTCCACTGGGTCCCATTGTCTACACGTCAGTCGACTCCTCTCATGTCATGGGCCAATCTAGCCCAGGTGCTGGTGAGGAGCCATGATCTTCGGTACTCAGGTAATGCGGTGGAGAGCCTATGTGCCCTACGACATACTTCTTCAGTGGAGCAGTACACTACGAGTTCATCGATCTCGTCAACCATATCCCCGAACTCCCCACCAGATCATTACCCCGGCTTCTTCCTTCAGGGTCTCCAACCCCACATTCGCTCCTGCTTGCACACTCATCATCCTTGTGATCTCTCTGATGCGATGGAGGGTGCCTAGTTGGTGGGAGATGATTTCTCGGTACGTGCAGAATATAAGACCCCCACACGGAAATTAGGCACGACAAGGGGATTTTATCGAACACCGCCGCCAAACCACAGCAAAGAAGGGAATAACGGAAGAGTAGAGTTATGAATGTCTCCACCCTCTCCCGTCATTCTCTCATAATGTTACGAACCGACGATGGTGTTAAGAGAATAACTATCACATCACAATCAAGGTACGATGCAAGCAGTAACGGAAGAGGTACTAGCAAAAGACTAATTAATTTGTTCATCTGCATGCACTTAGATTTTTGTTGTTTTCTATCATTTTTGTCATTTACAATAATTCTTTTTTAAAAAAATTGAATTAAAAAATAAAAAAAAATCTAAATCTTTTACTTGGTGTCCGGGTCAGACAAAAATCCTCGGTCCGCCATTGAATACAAACATAAGTACAGTGTTATAGAAATAATTCCTATATAGCCTTAGGATGATGCATGCATGTAATTAGTGATCTAACAATAACCTGCAAGAAATAATAAAAGATAAAAACTCACAATGTCGGCCAATGCTCCAAGTGGTTGATTTGTGGTCGGCGGGCCCTAGGTGGCTGGAGTAAAGGGCTAGCGGTAGGGTTTGAGGGTGTTGGGAGGTAGAAGTGTTTTTGTTGTGGGAGGGAGTTGCCGGGGGGAGGGGGGATTTGGTGTGGTCGGACATAGACGGAGGGTGGGATGTTTAGGACTGGAGAAAGGGATTTTTAGGGCTGGAGGAAGGGATTTTTAGGGCTGGATGGTGGGTGACAAGGCAAAACACACAAGGAAATAAATGATACAAGCCAAGGAATCGGCAACACGAGAGATCGCTGAATTTCGGGAAGAAAGACTCTAAAATCTGCAATGAAAACTGAAACCAGCTTCCATAACTCTTATTTATACTAATCCGACTTAGGCCACCCATTGTGGACGGTTGCGATTGGTCGTTGACAATAAATGTCAGATCTCCTAAAATAAAATACCCAAAAAAAGGAAAATACATAGAAAATGTCCAAACGGCGCTCCGGACGGAACCACAGACTTGGATTGACTGGATAATGATCTGATTAATGCCTCCTATGGGAATAGATATGTGTGAGACCCATTGTGTGATGGCCCATGCTCACAGTGTGATTCCCATCACCAACAGACCCAAGAACTTGAGCTATGTCTTGGCCAACAGTGCATTTTTTTCTGCTTGAAAAGGCTTTCCCATAATATATGAGAGCAAACAAGGACCTAATTTATCATATATCAGCTCATGTCATGTTTATGATAAGTTGCATTTTTTACTATCAGGGTTATTTTGTCTTGTTCATAAGTATTCTCGAGTTTAGAACATTTGATATTGCTAATCACTTCCAAGAAACAAAGTCAACCAACAAAAGTAAGAAGCATTGATCTTTACATTGATTTTCCACTAAGGATATTTATAAATCATCTTACAAAAGAGTTTGAGTAATGGTACAATAAAAGCTAAAAATTCAAGCTTGAAAAACCAATGCAATGTTTTTTTTTGCTATTTCCACAAAATGAATCCATGTTCAGTAACAAAAAGTAGTCATCTATAAGTTAACGTAGAAGGATCATATGGGATACTAAATGATATAAAGAGCATACCATGTAGTAGTTCACGAAGCTCCCGCTCTTTTTAGCAATAAACATTGCTACCGCGAAGGCAATATCCTCGGCGGACCTTATGTATGGTTCGTCTCCATATACGTGGTAGCTTCAACAGGAAAGAGCCATACTTCAGACCAAGTCAATGTACAATAAAAATAATCTCATGATGACCAGCTATATAAAAAGGCAATGAAATGTAGCATATAGCATGTTTGGTAACAGGAGATTAGGACACCAATTAGGAGAGTGGTGTTTGGTGGCTCCGGTGGAAAATGGATCTCCAATGAGAAATGAAGCTCAAAATAAATTTTTTTGTCTTTCTCACTACGCTGGAGCTCAAAGTGGAGGTTACCCACACACTCGGTTTTTTTCGTTGAGGTGAATAACAAATGCCACCGGGGCAAAAACGGAGTACTAAATAGAGCCTAGGGCACCGGTTGAGAGAGTGGTATCCGTGGAGCCCTTTGATATGACACAGAGCTCAACATTGAGATTTTGGCATTTCACACCATCCTAGAACAAAAAATTAGAGGTTACTTGGACATTTGATTTCTTTGACCAGGTAAATCAAAAATGCCACCAAAGCCAAAATGGAGTAAGTGCCAATCAGAGCCTAACTTAAGAAATGTGAAAAGCAACTTATTTGTGGCTTCATAGATGGATAAAGATAATGATCATCATCAAATTTAGAAATAGGATGTACCAAAAAAGTTTTCAAAGCACATGGACCATATTGCCCGGAAGTGAATTTTTCTGGCGACTTACAAAGATGTCCAGTTTTCGGTCCACAGCGATGGCTTATTTGGTGAATTTGGACCTTTAAATGTTTCTCCACAATTCATTCCATTACAGGTATTGATCTGTGTATAAGTAACACCGTGTTAAATATAAACTCTAGTATTATTCAAGCGTGCATCAAAGTATGACTTCCAAGTTATGGCAATAACCACAGGATCAGGGGCATCTTCTTGTTTGCACATCATCCATGGGACGCCAGTTTGAAGGCCAACGGCCATATTTGCAGCCCACTTCACATAAGATTTTCCTTTTTCATGGAACGCTTGCTCATATGTTTGGTATTCATTCTCAATCTATACGAATTGAATTAGTAAATGAGTGAAGTCGTTGCACCAAACACTAAAGCAAGTCAATAGTCTTGATAGAAATGGCATCACCTGGGAGAGTATAATTGGCCCTCCTTGAGAAGCATATAAGTTTTCACCCTTCATCAACTTTACTATATATGAGACAAACGCTTCCATGTGCATCTGCATGATACACGCACAATAGATCAACTAGACACAGATGAAAAGTTGCGTCACTTTCTTTTAATTTTTTTAATGTGAAACAATTTCTATTCCTGCGGATGTCAGAATTTGCAGAATTTGCAGATTAGTGAGAGGGGGAAAAGTTATTTAAGGTTTTAATGTCTGATTAAGCAATTAATTGATTTAAAATGGCCAACATTCGTGAATTTTGTAAGACGTCTAAGAAAATAAACATTTTTGTTTGAGGAAAACGAGATAAATATGCTGAGATATATTATTATCTATGTATGATAGATGCACAGTTAGCGTGAACAGAAAAATGAATACTAAAGATAACAATTCAGAAAAGAAATATGATGGTTATCATATGATATTCCTATTTAATCTAAACTAAACATGTTAATAATGAAAGAAAGGTGGTTCAGGACTGCGGCTTGGAAGGAAAATATGACTATAGATAGGTGTGCCTGAGAAGTTTTAATGACTGGAGTTTAGTCGGGAGTCTAAGGCTTCATTTGGTTCGGCGGTGGCGGATCGATCCGGCGGGTGGAAACGGGGTGTTCGAATCGGAGGGGGGAGGTGGCTTCTCCAAACGGAGCTTTTTGGGGCATTTCTCAAGGCGGGCGGGTGGAAACAGAGCAAACGCCGCCGGAGGTTCATGTGTTTACCCGCTTTCCGGCGGCGTTTGCCTCAAACGGAGCGGCAAAACGCCGAACCAAATGAAGTCTAAGGCACTGTTTGAGACAGTGGTGGTGGTGAAACAAGTTCTATTCCCACCCCCGCCGTTATTTTAGAAGCATTTGATTTCCCAGTGGTGAGAAAAGTAATTATGTCAACAAGGTGTTTTCGGGACTTTTTGAAAAGCAGCGAACTCTCCTAATTTTAGAAATGCTAGAAGGTGATTTCCGCATTTTTATGCTTCACTTCCCATATGTCAACATTCCCCTTCTCCTACTGCTTTTCCTAGCATGCTTTTTTGACAGCTCTAATCTCACTATTGAATTCTGTAGAGAGGGAAAAATATCACCTTGTATATATGTTCACTTGTATCAAATACAAAAAATGAGTACAAATATATAGATGAGAGAAGAAGAGAAGAAGGTCCTATACAAGATGTGGGACTAAAGAGAGGAGAGAAAAACAATAAATGTCAATAAATGCTACATAATGGGTCTAGATTAAATGGGCTTTTCCAACACTCCCCTGCAAGCTGGAGCGTATAGGTCATATGCACCCAGCTTGGACAAATACTGGTAGAATAGGGTACTAGATAAGGCCTTTGTGAGAATGTCAGCAACTTGATCAGTGCCCGGAACATGCTTTAACTCAAGTTTCTTCAATTGAACTTTCTCTCGAATAAAGTGACAGTCGACTTCGATATGTTTTGTGCGCTCATGAAACACCGGATTCTTTGCTATGTGTATGGCGGCTTGACTATCACAGAATAGAACAGCAAATGAGGGGAGTTTTACTCCCAGGTCAGTAAGGAGACTTTCAAGCCATGTGAGTTCTGAGACAACCGAGGTCATCGATCGGTATTCAGCTTCTGCAGAGCAGCGGGCGACCACAGCTTGTTTCTTACTTTTCCATGTAATGAGATGACCACCAAAATAAGTACAGAACTCACTCGTTGACCTCCGATCGTCCAGAGAACCGGCATAATCGGCATCAGAATAAGAGACTAATGCAGGAGCCGAGTCGGTGGTTTTGTAAACCAACCCTTGACCCGGAGCTCCCTTAAGGTATCGGAGAATCCGTTCAACCGCCTGGAGATGAGAAACTCGGGGGACGTGCATGAACCGACTGACAACCCCAACAGCAAACGATATATCTGGTCTCGTGACCGTTAGATAGATCAACTTTCCCACAAGTCGTCGATAGTATTCTGGGTCCTGAAGAAGCAAATCGTCATCAGAAGCATGAGCACACTGTTTGTGATTTACCTCCATCGGGGTACAAGCTGGTTTGCAACCGGACTGACCAGCGTCTTTGAGAAGATCGAGACAGTACTTCCGTTGGGAGAGGACCAGCCCATCTGGTCGTCGTGCGATTTCGAGACCAAGGAAGTAGCGAAGATGCCCCGGGTCTTTAGTCTGAAATACAGTGCTCAGATGCTGTTTGACCTCTTGAATCCCCTTTGAATCATCCCCAGTGAGTAGTATGTCATCAACATAAACCAACAGAAGGACGGTTCCAGTGGCCCGGTGTCGGGTGAATAGGGAGAAATCTGCAGAACTCCGAGTGAACCCCATGTCCCGAACCACCTTGCTGAACTTGTCAAACCACGCCCGAGGGGACTGTTTGAGACCATAAATGGATTTCTTGAGAAGACACACCCGAGACTCCCTCGTGGTCTCAAACCCGGGCGGTTGACGCATGTAGACGGTTTCCTGAAGGTCGTCATTCAAAAAGGCGTTCTTGATATCGAGCTGATGAAGGGGCCAGTGGCGGTGCACCGCCACGGAGAGAAGAACACGGACGGTGTTGAGCTTAGCTACCGGAGAGAAGGTCTCCTCATAGTCAAGGCCCTCCTGTTGCGTGAAGCCACGAGCCACAAGACGGGCCTTCAGGCGGGCAATAGTGTCATCCGGAGCATGCTTGATGACGAAAACCCACTTACACCCAACAGGGTGCTGACCTGGAGGTAAGGGAACCAAGTCCCAGGTCTGGTTGGCCCAAAGGGTTGTCATTTCTTCGTCCATGGCAGCCCGCCAGCCGGGATGTTGAAGTGCCTCCTGCAAAGAGTTAGGGACAGAAACAGAGGATAATGAGGTGGCAAGGTGAAGAAGAGGTGGAGAAAGGCGGTGGAGAGAGACGTAATTCGCCATCGGATGAGCGGTGGAAGCGGGAGCCGGAGCAGCAGGTAGCGGAGCACCAGAGGTCGAGGTCGACTACAGAGGAGCAACGGGAGGAAGAGAGCGACGAGAGTAGACCCGGATAACTGGTGGTGGTGGACGGATCGGAGGTAGGGCAGGAGGAGGAGAGGCGGAGGAGCGGGGAGCAGGGATGACAGGACGAACGATGGGTCTGGACTAGGAGTGATATCCAGATCAAAGAAGAAGGGAAGATCTTCACGGAAAGTGACATCCGCAGAGACCGTAACTTTGCGGGTAGCAGGCGAATAACACACATAACCCTTTTGAGTGCGCGAGTAGCCCACAAAGATATGTTAGTGGCGGCACGGGGATCCAACTTGTCGATGGAAGGGACCAAGTTGGTGGACGTAGCAGGTACACCCAAAGACCCGAGGAGGAACGGGAAAAGGCGGAGTGGAGGGAAAGAGGAGGCTGAAGGGATTAGCATACTGGAGGACGGAAGAAGGGAGGCGGTTGATGAGAAAACAAGCCGTGGAGAGCGCGAAATTCCAGTACGTTTTGGGAACCCGCATTTGGAGCATAAGGGAACGGGCGACATCAAGAAGATGACGATTCTTGCGCTCGGCGACACCATTCTGTTGTGGAGTATACGGACACGAGCTTTGGTGAAGAATGTCGAACTCAGAGCAGAGAGTCGCGAATGTATGACTGGTGTACTCACGTGCATTGTCAGTACGAAGAGTACGAATGGATGCAGAGAATTGAGTGCGAGTCTCAAGTATGAAGGCCCGGAACACGCGGGGAAGCTCAGAGCGATCACGGAGGAGATACAACCACATCATGCGAGAGTAATCATCAATAAAAGTAAGAAAATAATGGTAGCCAGAAATACTAGTGAATTTGTATGGACCTCATATATCGGTGTACTAAAATAAAAGGAGCGGAGCTCTGAGTACAGTGAGAAGGAAAAGATGAACGGTGTTGTTTGCCCAAAATACATGTGTCACACTGAAATGCGGGAAGAGAAATATCTGGAAGAGCCTTCCGGAGGACTGACAGAGGAGCATGTCCCAAACGGCGATGCCAAGCCGAAGAGGAGATAGATGCGAGGATAGTGGGAGAGTTGTCAAGGATATAGAGCACATTCTGCAGCCGCCCCCTACCAATGATAGTCCGCGTCTGCTGATCATGTATGAGAAAAGAAGAGGAAGTAAATGTCACGGAATAATTAGAATCAGTAGTAAGGCGACCAACAGAAAGTAAATTGAAAGGAGAGCCCGGAACGTGAAGAGCCGAGCACAGAAGGAGAGAGGAGGTCAAGGGAATATCAGCACATCCAGAGACAGGAACAGATGTCCCATTGGCCACAGTAATGTACTTCGGGTGAGGTGAAGACAAGTACTGAGGTAGCCGAACAGAAGTGATGTGATGAGTGGCACCAGAATCGAGGATCCATCGCGGGCCAGAGGAGAGGCAGGCGATACCTTCATTGGAGATAGAGGCAGCGGAGGCAACCGAGGCAGGAGGGCGGCTAAGCAGTCCATGAAGATGCTGGAGCTGAAGACGAACCTCGTCGAGGTCAGGACGAGTGGAAGAGGAGTAAGTTGCAGCAACAGCGGCCTGTGGACGAGGAGGGCGGCCATGTTTGCGGTAGCATGTGGCTTCAAGATGCTCATCTTTGCCGCAGAACGAGCACTTAGGCCGAGGTCGGCCACCCCGACCCGGCCGCGAGAGTCAGAGCGGCCACCACGAGCAGAAGATGGAAGAGGCAATAAGGGAGCAGGGGCCTGCTGAACAAGGGCCGGAGAAGGTGGGCCGGGCACATCCGGAGGCGGGGAGATCTTGAGAAGCATAGAGCACACATCAGAGAAAGATGGGGTAACAGTAGAGGAGAGGATGTGAGCTCGTACACTATGAAGATGAGGCGACCCGGGCCATCATCATGGCTATACCCACAGCTTCCTTTTGGGCACGTTGGGCAGCAAGATCCAGAGTAGGAGGCTGATGATGGATCCAAGCCTCGACCAGAGACCGAGCCTGAGCAACAAAGGATGTCAGATCGGTCGCGCCACTGCTATCAAGGCGTGGAGAGCAGTGATGATGTCGTACAGATGGTGAAGACTGTCCTTGCCAGAGTAGAGGGTGTGGAGCTCGTCCCACATGCCTTTGCCGTCTCATGGTACATGGCCAGGCGATAGGATTCGCCATCAAGAGAATTAAGAAGCCAAGTTTGCACCCGACCATCATTGCGTAACCAATCATCCGTAGGAGTACCGATAACGGCCTGAGTCAGGTGATGAAAGAACCCCTTGGATTGCAGGACACGGCGAACAGAGTGTGCCCATTCGACAAAATTTTTCTTGCCGGTCAGAGAAATGGTAGTAATACGGAGCTCGTCGCGGACTTCCGGGAGAGAGGTCGGGCGGTCAGTAGGAGGAACCGTCGTGCCAACGGAATCAGCAAAGGAGGCCATGGAGAAGAGAGGCGGCTAGGAGAACAGACCGGGCAACCAAGAAGACCGCGCGACCTGAGCAGAGACCGCCCGGGCACCAAACTGCGAAAGGAGTCCGTGACCAAAGGCGGAGGCCGGGAGAGAGATCAGGTCGCAGCGGACAGAGAGAGGCCGCAAAGAAAGGAAAAGGAGAAGACCGCGACCAAAATGCGGGAAGACAGGAGTCCGCACGGTCTGGCGGAGCACAGCAGCGGTCTAAGAGACAGGAGGCCGGTGGCGGTGAGAGAGAAGAGACCGCGAGTAGGAAGACTCGAGCGGAAAGAGAGAGGAGACCGCAACGCCCGGGACCAACCCGCAGGAGAGACAGGCCACAGAAGAGGCAGGTCGCATGCGAGCTGGAGCAGGTCGCGAGAGAGGTAGTCTGCAGCAAGGAGGAGCAGGTCGCGGCGAGCTAGGTCTAGCCGCAACGAGCCGAAGCAGCTCGGGAGAGAGGCGGACCGCAGCGAGGGATAGGAAGCCGCAGCGAACCGGAGCGAACCGGAGCGAACCAGAGCAGGTCGCGGGAGAGGCAGATCAGCAGGCCGTAGACCGCAGCGAGCTGTACCAGGCCTGAGGAGAGACAGGTCGCAGAGAGAGAGAGAACAGGCCGCAAGAGTCAGCGGTCTGAAGGAGAGAGAGGAAAGGTGGACCCAACGAGAGAGAAAGAAGGGGAAGGCTATAAAATGTCGGAGGGGAGGGGTGGAACCACGGAGAAGAAGCGGAAGCAGAAGAAGAGGAGCGGAGCGGATAGGAAGGCAGGCCGCAAGAAGCCGGGCGGGTAGCGGACAGAAGACAGACCGCGAGGTTAAGAAAGGGGAAGCCGCTCAAGGAGAATCGGTGGCTCAGATACCATGTAGAGAGGGAAAAATACCACTTTGTATATATGTTCACTTGTATCAAATACAAAAATGAGTACAAATATATAGATGAGAGAAGAAGAGAAGAAGGTCCTATACAAGATGTGGGACTAAAGAGAGGAGAGAAAAACAATAAATATCAATAAATGCTACATAATGGGCCTAGACTAAATGAGCTTTTCCAACAAATTCTAACCATGGTTTTTCCTACCTCCATAGTCATCGACTCATCGGAAACAGAGCCTGATGGGATTCCCCCTGAATTTTTCAAGTCGAATCGGAGAGGGTTTCGACCAAAGACACGGGGGAAAGCAAATCTAGCAAGACGAGCTGCGCACAAAAAACCGCACTCACCCAAAAGGCCCAAAAAAACGCCCGAGAAGGGGTCAAAACCGCGCGCAGCCCCCTTCGGAGCGTCGGGACAGCGCGCGCAGCCGCGCAAGGTCGCGCGGCCGCGCAAGGCCATGCGGACGTGCAGGACTGCCAGGCACCTTTCCCGAGACGCCCAAACTGCCCGGAGGGCACTCCCGTCATTTCAGCGAAATTGGTGATCCAGGTGATCGAAACGGAGCGACGTCATTTGCCACCACAAATCACTCTCTAGCGCAATTACCATCATAACCCTCCAGAAAACTATAAATAGGTCCTCAAATCTTCATTTGAAGACAAGAAACACCAGAGGCAAGAGAGAGCTCTGAGATTTTCCGTCGAGATTGTGGACTTATAGGTTGATTCACCGCTCGGGAATTCTCTCAACTCTTCTCCTTGCGCTAAGGTTTCAACGCGCTCCAAGTCATGTCAACCGCATCTACAAGAGCGATCCCTTCAAGGCTCCGCATCAATGAGCGTGCTCCCTGCAGAAGCTTCGTGAACTTAGAGAATTTTCAAGCTGCAACGCTCTCACTAAGGTTCCGCGAGCTCAGCAACATTCTAAGTTTGGAGCGCTTCCATCGAGACTCCGAGAACTTAATCGTTTTTCCTCATTTCATGTACTTTGCAGCTGTAAAGGAGTAGCGGCTTATCGTCCTCCGAGATCAAATAAATCTTTGTCAAACTCTGAGAAGCTGGTGGATTTTGGCTCGGCATAACTCCAGTCACGTGGTTTTTCACCATTTCCGGATTTTCCACGTCAAAAACGCTTCTTATCATTTGTTGCGGTTTAGTTTGACTGTTTGCACGCCCGGTCTGATTCCGAGCTCAGCCGGTCCGATTCCTCCGGACCGGGAGAAAATCAGGCGACCCACAACAGAGCCTAAAAGTGAGCTTCACCAACAAAAGAGTATGGTTGACAATCTGAGAGGGGCTCAACAACGTTGAAGAAAATGTTCTCTAACCAGAGAGCAGGGTCAGCATCTTGAGAGAAAATTTATGTACCCTGAGAATATGTTTGACAAAAAACAATTTCAATAACATGAAAGAATGTTCAAAGAGCAAGTTCAACAATCTTAAACCTTTTCAGTGAAGGAGAAATAGCTGGTGCAGATATGTGCAAGAAACAAAGTTAAAGGAGATGCATGTACGGCTGGCAATGACTTAGATATGCTAACGCTCGGCAAAATTTAATTTGAAGATCAAAAGAGGCCAATGACACATATAAGATTGCAAAAATTCCTAGGGCAAGGAAAACCCTAAACCAAGAATGTCATTTTTCAGGTTTTTTTTAAAAAATCATTTTTAATGGGCACCTTAACATTTGCGGGAGAAGAATTTCCAGCTACAATTTGTTGATTAGGCATAAGACTTCCTTACAGCTGAATTAGGAAGAACTTCCATCATCCAATGCCTGCTCGAAGCACTGCGTTGCAAGAGACGTTTGCGTATTGCCTGCGGATCGGAAGATATCATGTTTTCTGTGATGAAACAACATCCTTTACGGTCTTAATCGAATCGGAGCGACTTCGGAGCTTCGGCAACTCGAAGAAAAGCACGGCTGGGCATGCGGTACCATCGACATTTCGGGAGGGTTCATGGCGGAGGCGGCCTCTGCGTTCTTACGCGCAGGCACGAAGAAGAAGATGCGGTCAAAGTGTTACTGACCGATTTGAGAGTGTCGCGGTAAGGGATTCGAGAAGGGGCGGATCGGGTCGGAGGTGCGCAGCCGGTTCTCATGCTTTGCGTACAGGGAAGAGTATTAGCTTCGCCGATAGCGGGGGCGGACATCCCTGCGTAGGGTCGACCCTACGCAGGCCGGGTTGAGAGGTCGCTGTGATTCCGTGAAGCGTGCGGCGCAGCTGCGCAGGGATCATGGTGGGCTTGGTGGTGCATGGCGAAATTCCTAATGGGTTCAGTTTTCCTTCAGCTTTTACTTTCGATCTCCCCAAGTTTTCCTTGGCGAACATCACCGGAAGACGGGTAAACAAATGAACCTCGTCAGCGTTTGCTTCGTTTTCACCCGTCCGTCCGCCTTGAGAAACACCCCAAAAAAACTCTATTTGGAAAAGCCACCTCCCCCCTCCGTTTGGAACACTCTGTTTTCCTTCAAATTTGTGCCCCCCGCAACTTTTTCCCTAAGGAATCCAATAAGGAGATATTTGCTGATTCTCTTTGGGGGGGGTATTTACGGGACCTCCTCTCTATTTAAAAAATTACAAATTGCATCTCTTTTATTATTATTAAAATTACAAAAATTTCACTGGAATGTTACAAAACATAATATTTATTTTTTTTCTGAAATTCTCATTTTAATAAAGCTCTTCCTTTTTTTAGGTGTTCTAATGAACGGAATTGGTTCTCTCAAAATTATCCATTTTGCCCTCTTTTTTTTTAAAAAAACAAGTTATTCTAAAAATCAATGTTATTAGATTGGTTTTGGGATTGAAGGGGCTCCTTGACCTTGTGTTGCCACCCGTTGAGAACTCTTTAGTTGGTCATGTTTTGGCAGCATGTGACAGTGCTTGTGTTCAATCATACTTATTTATTCCTCAATTTTCTCTGAATGTGTTAATTTTTTTTCATTACTTAAATATCAAATTTTGTGTTTGATTTTCAACTTATTGTCATTGAGCATAATTGATAGATTTAAGTTTTTGTGCCTCAAAAGAATTCTGGAAACAAACAATAGAATTGACTTTCAAATCAATTCCAAAACTCACATTTTTTTTATTTTGGACCAAAACTAATTCCTTCATCTGAAAACAACCAAACAAACTAGACCCAAAAAAATATTAACAATAGATCAGTTTGGCATGGAGGCGGCAGTCATGCATGAATGTGGTGGTTATGAACTGTTGTTCGTGAACAAAAATGCTCCGTCAAAGGGAGCCAATATCATTCAAATTTGATAAATTACAAATAAATTTATAAATAAAATGATGAAATTACAAAACCCGGGAATATTTCCAGCCTTATTAATTTATACAAAAAATGATTACATTTTTTAAAAAATAATAGTAGATATAAAAGTTATTACTAGAAGACAATGCAGAATTATGTACCTTGAAGGGTTCATTATCGGTCCGAAAAACTATACCGGGTATGTCATGCAGCCAAAATGGAAAACCCCTGCATCATAAAAATAAGATTAAAATATATTATGAAAAATATATGTCCCCAAAACTGCATGTGATAAACCAATCCTAGCCATTGATTTGAGTAGGAGAGCATGTATTCTTTACTGCGCTGGCCCACCTACGGGTGACGTGTCAAGTGTACTCGAGCATCAATAGTAGATACGGCTCATGGAGTTAATGGCCCAAGGCTTCATTTGGCACGTCAGATGGAGGTCTCGAATCGGAGGGAGGGAGGCGGAGATCGAAACGGAGCTTTTTCCTCCATTTCTCAAGGTGCGGCAAGAGCAGACGCGGCGCTTGCCGCCACCGGTAATTTGGTTACCCGTCTTGCGGCGGCATTTGCTATAAACGCCGCTTGAAAACATCATGTCAAATGAACCCTAAATTTAGTAATAAATACATCTTACGAAAAAACCAACTTTGAGCTAAAAAGCTAATTCATTGGTTGTGACATAGATAGGACCTCCACAACATAAGTCTCCCAGTGCAAATGTAGCTTAAGAGAATTATCTTAATTTGTATGTCTCGCTCCCCTATATAAGGGAGTAATAGTGTCACTATAATTATTTCTTATTATTGGAGATTTAGTTATTTGGGCACTCTTTTGACAGAGGACTACTTTGAAAAACTCAGCCTTCGGGTGTTTGGCGAGAGCTTGTCTCTCGAGTTTATATTTTTTATTCTCATGCATGCAATGCAAGTTCTTTGTTAGTGTTCTTGTCTTTGATTCGGCGTACATACCACATATCGAGTTGTCCGACCTATCACCTACTTAGGATTCCTTCGTGAACCCTAACTTCATCTACTCACTGTTTCCTGATGATTTTGGCATTGATAGCTAGACCCAAATCTGTTGAATCCCAAATTCACAAGCCGTTCATCACGGTTTCCCACAGCATTTTTGTGCGCACCTTCGCCAGTTCTCCCGCGGCCACCGACTCAATCTTCCACTCGAAGATTTGATGTTACTGACTAATTTTAGAGAAGTTGAGCAGTTGAGTTTCTCAAGGAGAAAGGAAAGTTTTGAAATGCTTTGGGAGTAAGATCAAATGACCTTTTTAATGTATATTTATTTGAGTAATATGTCATTAATATCTATTTAATTTTGTTGAAGTGGGATTTTGTTTTCTTTTTCTTGGAGCAGGAATTAATAGAATGGGATGTTGGTCAAATTTATATTAAACTGAAAGATTTAGATTCATTAGTGAAGGTCAAGCTAGCCCTTTGATTTATCTACAATACCATTAATTTTCACTTATTTGATGTTAGACTTCCAATATAAAAATAGATAAAGTTCTCTAGGCGAGATACGGAGTTTACGAACAATAATTCACAATGTTCACTGCATTCACGGTCGCCAACGCGATGCCAAAAGGACCCTAAATCAGTGTCCACCAAGAGCAACTCTAACGAGTGCAGTTGTTGTTATTTATGTAATTTTCTTCGTTCTGTTTATTACGTATATAAAAGGCCTGTCTCGGCCTAGAATTATGTAAGTGTATGCAAAAACTGAAGAGAAGGAGCGACGGAATGGAAGCGGTGTACTATTGATCTCTTTCATAGTGGATTTTCCGGGAGCGGGTGGTTGTAGTTTTTCCCCGATCTTGGGATTTTTTTCAAGTTAAATCCTTGTGTGTTTTGCTTGTTAATTTTTTCTGCAATTTATTATATGTTCCCTGAATCACGTATTTCCTAACAGTTGTAATTTGAAATCACAACAACTCAATAGAGCAAAAGATTCATAATAGTCAAAACACCCGTAAACATGTTAATGTAAACACAAAATGCAACTACATTGCAATGAATGTAAGTGAAGACTGCTAAAACCTGAACAGGACAAAGCGATAGCGGAGACAACACTCGATCTTGAGATTACCAATCAGAGCGGAGCTCGACGGTATGTGTAGTAGTAGCCATGATCAGCACTAGGATGGGATAAGGATGCTCCGCTCTAAGTCTAAGGCGCCCGACAAACATAGTGGTTGTAATTTTTAATGATTTAAATTTGGTTTGCATATAATAATTTTGGTTGCACATAAAATTTTTTTATTTGCACTTCAATTATATTGATATCGTCAATTATTGATCAAAACTAGTAAATAGTTGGGTTGGGAAGAGGAAGAGCTCATGATCCAATACAAATTTATTTATTTGGCTTCTTTTTCCAAAGTGGCATCAATAAATTATATTATGTTATTTTTATAACCTTTATTTTAATATTATTATAATTATATATTTATTTTAACTTATGATATTATATTCACTTGTATTCATGTAATGGTTTCATCAATGCACAATTGTATCTCATTTGAAATAAAATTTAAAAAATTTGTGTAATTTTCTTATTTCATTTTAAAATAAAAATAATAATGAGAAAACAATTTAATGAGGTCCCCTGAAAATTTCAAGACAAACCAACAACACTGGGATCGGGTATGCGCAAGCCCGACCGGACAGATTACGTGCAGGAAAACTGCAAGCCCAAGAAGCCCCCAAAGGAGGAGCCGAACCCGCGCTAGTGCACGGCAGGGCCGCGCAGACGCGGGCTGCCAGCTTACTCGGCCAGCCCGCGCGGCCGCGGGACGCGGCCGCGCAGTGCTCGCCGGTGGCGGCGGCGACGACGACCCTCTCCCTCCCCAACCGACTCCTTCGTGGCTGGCCACCTCCGGGCACCTTGCCCGGGGGGCACTCTCATCATTTTGTTAAAAATAGGGATCCAGGTGACCGAAACGGAGCAACGTCATTTGCCATCACAAATCACTCCCCGGTGCAATTGTCACAATGATTCTCTAGAAAACTATAAATAGGTCTCACATGTCTTCATTTGAAGAGAAACAAATCCCGAGACAAGAGATAGCTCTAAAGTTTTTCGGCGTGATCGTGGACTTACGTCGATTCTTCGCTCATGAATGTTTTCCGCTCTCCTACTTGCACTCAGGCTCCATCACGTCCCAAATCATGTTAGCCGCTTTCGTGAGAGCGCTCCCATCAACGCTCCACATCAACGAGAGCGCCCACACCAGAAGTTCTATGGACTTACAAAATTTTTCAGCTGGAACGCTCTCACTCAGGTTCCGCGAGCTCAACAACTTTTCAAAACTTGAGCGCTTCCATCAAAACTCCGAGGACTTAGTTGTTTCCCCCCATTTTCTGCACTTGTAACAGAGTAGCGGTCTGTCGCCCTCTGAGATCAAATCAAACTTTGTAAATCTCCAAAACTAATGGATTTTGGCTTGACACAGTTCCGGCCCCATTATTTTTCACCATTTTTGGGGTTTTCCATGCAAAAAAGCCTCTTGTCATTTACTGCGGTTCATTTTGACTGTTTGCGAGTCCGGTTTGATCGATTCCGAGCTAAGGTAATCTGATTTCTCCGGGCCGGAAAAAAACCGGAAGACCCACAACACAATTGAATTGCTATGACTAATTTGATAATGTGCCTACTAAATATGAGCATGTCTTAATATATAGTAATATATAAATTATACCCATAATTTATATATTATACCCATAATTTACCCAATATGAGCATGTCTTAATATATAGTAAATACAATTATTTATTTATTTGATAATTTGCTATGACTAATTTAAAAGAATAATAATGATAGAATATTTGAACTATTGTAATGAATATGATATTTTCAATATTAAGTATGTGTATTATTTTAATACAATGTTGATTTTAAGAAAAAAAACTAGCAAATATTTCCTACCCATAATTCCATTCTGCTTCAATGAAAGGGCCGATTCTGAGGCTGACGAATAAACCTTGGTCTCTGATCTCTTTGATGAATCTCACCAAATCGTATCTACCGGCGAAATTATACTTCAAAACCGTAATATTAATGAAATATTAGTGGGGCAATTCTAAGACCCAAAAATCAAGATATATAAAATCACATATGTGAAAAATAAAATAAATAAATAAAATAATATTGAGGATCATCACCTGCCCTTGAATAGGCTCATGCATGTTCCAAAAAACATAGGTCTGAATTACATCAAGGCCTCCTGACTTTGCCTTAGCAATTAGAGATGGCCACATCTGTAAAAAAAACATGGCATAAAATTACATTATTATTTTTCAAATCTCACTTATTTTTCACATTAATTTATAATAAATAAGTAGAACAATATTGAAGCATACCTATAGTATTTGTTTGAATTTGTTGTGTTATGTTTTCATTGTAACACAATTAAATTAAAGATGATGATGTGTGTAATATTGCAATGTTCCCCAAATAAATGATCAAAAAGTGTGTGTGTGTGTATATATATACACACACACACGAGTAATAGTGCACGGGGGCTCCCCGTGCCCCGCGCGACAGTGAAGCCCGCCCCGACTCTTTTTCTGTGTTGCCACCGTTTTAATGTTAATCAAGAGTTTATTTAATATTATTATTTGAAATTATTTTTTTATTATTCTTTTGTTTAATTATTCTTAATTAATTTCATTTATTAATTTCGCCAGCATTTTTTTAATTGCCCGAGCTGTATGGTTTAATTAATTTCATTAATTAAATAGTTAATAAAGAATAAAAAAAACTAGTGATTAAAATAAAAAACGGATCGGTTAAGATTGATTTGGAGGGCCTCAGATGTTATCCGTGCAATCGCAACGACTAACGATACTTCTTTGTGTGTGTGTATAGCTTATTCATCTATAATTGATTGGACTTAACTAAAATGCATAAATTATAACAGGAATGAGTTGTGGTTGCATCCAAACTTAATAGAACTTTCTTCATGCAAATTTAATAGAGGAAAAAATTTCTAAGATTATTTGCATGAATGCTTTTTTAAAATGATGTGTATTATTTAGATTTAATATTGAATGTATTTTTATATAAAAGGTTTACCTTGATTTTAAAGGTTGTTTACAATTAATTAATTTAATAATTGTAATGATTTAATTGCGTGAATAAGTTCGTAGAAATAATATTTTTATTTGTTAAACCACCACACCTATGTTTTCATTCCAAAATCAAGGTCAAAAATAGGAGAGACGAGACCTATTATAAGCACTAGTGGATCTTCTAAACAGGCAGTGTGAGACTAATCTTGACAATTTAGAGAATAATATATAACTAACTGTTTATACTATGTAATTACAAATTAGAACTACAAGTTGCACAACTTTTATTTAATTTAGAAAAATATATTAATGCAATTTAGAGAATAATATATCATGATTAAGTACTGAACTATTACTTACACGATTATTAATCTATGAAACAAACTAAATAATTCAATAATAAAATCTTAAGTTCTACATATGTATATTTAAATTCGTATAAATTGTGCTTAAGGATAATAATTATGGACTAATAAAATTAATTATAGGCGACTAATCGTTGCCCAACTAAAATCGTAATTGAAAATATAACTATGCTGATAAATTTAAGACTAAGAGATATATTAATATGCAAAATTACATATAATTAAATAAAAAATCAAAATGACAAAGTGGTCGACACAATGTCACAGTCTCCTTCTGATTATTATAAATCTCAAACACTAAAACAGACATAGATGTAGCCAAAAACAACTAAAATATTACAAGACATTTATAATTTTAATAGTTATTAATTGCAGTAAGAAATAAATAAATAAATATATATATATATTAAAATTATGCATTATTGATCTAAAAAAATATTTTTTAAGATTATGCATTATTGATTTGTACTTATGTAATTGTTTGTTGATTGTTTTGATTGCTCATTAATATTTTATCTTCTTAATATTATATTTTGTATAGCTGTCAATGCATAATATTTTTCATGTAATATTGTTTGTACATTTATTAAAAAAATATGAGATTTTTTATAATCCTTATATAAAAAAAATCAAGAGGTATTAAAAATATTTTAAAATGAAACAAATTGATAATCTTATTAATTAATTGATTAGGATATCAGATATAAAATAACCTTTTAGATTATGCATCATAATTTTTCATACAGCATTTAAAATTGGGAGATGTCTTTTTTTATTTACATGCAAAAAAATTATTATTTTTCAATAAATATTATAAATATTTTAAAGTAAAAAAATAATTACATTAATTAATTGATTTTTGTACCAAATCAAAATAAACGTTTATGATTATTATTTGTAGCCGTCACCTTCCGCTACATCATCACCATTCACCAAATCCGCTTGATTCAGGCTCCGTTTGATACGTTGGTGGTGGTCATAAACACAGGGTTAAAATGTCATTTGTTAACTCCTACTTAAGAAACTTCATCCACTTTTATGTTCAAACAGATGATGTTTGTTAGGTGATCCTTAATGAATGATGTTTTAACGCTCGTGTTTACAACCGGCACCACCGTGCCAAACGGAGCCTTAATCCAGCGGCTGATAGATATCTTCAAGAGTTGCATAACGTCCGGCTCACCTCAATCACTAATATAAATTCCTTTAAAATCGATCGACGGACAAACGATGGGCACTGAATTTTGGCAAACTAAAAAAAAGGATGAAGGTAACAAAATAATTATTGACGTAATTAATGCAAGTATTAGTTTTCTGTTAAATCTTAGAGTTAAGTAGTAGATTAGTGTATGTCGCATGTGCGTCTTGTTCCATCCCTCCATCGTAACTCTTGATTGGAAGTTTGTAACAATATTCTCCATAAAATTTTCGGACCAGAACCCTCTCCAGTTCGAGCGAACATGTATAGTATTCAGTTTGCGGTCCTGATTTGATCTCCCAAATCTGCAGCGAGCTGAGCTGAGCACTTAAAGGCGAGCTAAATTGACGATATGACTTTTACGATCTTTTATCCTCCACTGTTGAATGATGAACCCCATACTATCCAGTTCATCACATTAGAAGTTGTCATTCTAATATGTATATCAATTATTTACATTAGATATTATAATTAAATATGTTAAGATGAAAATTTTTTGATAACTCTACTAATTTCTTTGTTGCGACTACAAATCAAAATAAATTTTTTGTTATTCATCAAAAAAAACTTTTTTCAATATTCAACGTATCTCTTTCTATCTCTCTCCCTCTATATAATGATAATGCTTCATGACTTCATAAATAAAAATTAAAATGGGAATATGATTTTAGCATGGGTAAAAATCATACAAGTCCTTTAATTTTTAAGTCAACGTCAAATTAAATAGTCCTTGAATTCTTCATCTAGGGAACCTTTTTAATCCTTAAATTTCTCTTTTTTTTTCTCTAGGTTTTCGGGGTCAATTGGAGTCCAAGATCAATCAAATGTGTGTATTTGGTGGGGCTCACTGGTGCCCGCGATGCACAGTGAACCTGTGCATCGATCGTAGGCCCCACGAACTGCTTGGATTTAATTGGTCCTGAACATTGTTCGGGATATGATCCCAAAAATCATTGTTTAAATTGCACTAAAAATGAAACAAAGTGTTGGCCTAGAGGATAAAAATGACACAATTTAAAATTTTAGGAAACAAATTAAGCTCTATTTGACTCGGCGTTTTGCCGCTCCGTTTGGGGCAAACACCGCCGGAAGGCAGGTAAACAAATGAATCTTCGGCGGCGTTTGCTCTGTTTCCACCCGCCCGCCTTGAGAAACACTCCAAAAAATTCTGTTTGGAGAAGTCACCTCTCCCCTCCAATTCGAACACTCTGTTTTGACCCGCTCGATCAATCCTCCACCGCCGAATCAAACGATGAAGCCTAAAATTACCTTCCAACCTCAAAACTGAAATAATTCTTGTTTATTTTATTATCAATTTTATTTATTTTAAAAAGACAAAATATACACCGAAAAATAAAATTAAAATATATTTCTATTTTATAATTTAGCTAGTAGCTACTGCAATCAAACAGTAATTCCATAAACATAAATCCGATCCATTTCTGACCGATAGAATCGCGTAAGAGAGAGAGAGAGAGAGAGAGAGAGAGAGAGAGAGAGAGAATCAGACTCACATCGGGAGTGCTGCGGGGATAGTGAATGGATCCAGAGAAAAGAATCCTCCTCGTCCCATTGATCAGAAGCGCCCTGCCGTCGTACGACACTTGTCCTCCTTCCACAACCATCGCCGCCGCAAAGATTGCCGCCGCCGCCGCCGTGATGATCGCTGCGGCCGCCGCCATCTCTCCTTCCAGATGGCAGCAGAGATCACACCGGAGGATCGATGAGGCCGGCCGGATTTGCTTCTAATTATATTTAGCGATTCAGAAGCCTGCCGATTCAGCATCGATCCGAAAGAGGAATGAAGTCCAATTAATAAACTCACTTGGCATGCTAGTTTTGTCGGCTTTTTCTTAGAAGAATCTAATCCCAAGCATTTACAGGAATCTCGAATGGAACAGCGGAAATGAGTTCTCGCCGATCTTTCCATTGAATACGATTCTTCGGCCGATTTTATAGCGATTAATTGCGAATTAGAAGAGGAGCGCAGCGATTCAAACAATTAGAGATAGAGAGTGAGAGAGATGGAGGATAAGGGAACTGCAAGTGCAGAGTGGGCGGGTGAGTGGTACGTTGTGCCGCGGGAGTTGCGGAGGCGAGTGGGGATTTATACCGAATTATCCCGATACGATTCGACGGGCAACGATTCAACTCCTCAATTCTGTGCCGAGATGAATCCAGACGTTAAAAGTCAAAAAAAAAATGAACTGTAAAAATAATAAAAATATTGAAAAAAACAGGAATTCTCGCACGTTAAATTTCAATCCAACGCGCGAGATGGATCAAACTCCATCCTGAAATTGTCCGTACGAAATCCCGGGCCTTCCAATTTCATGACGCACCATAAAACTTGGGCCGTGCAAGTTTCGCGAGACAACGAGATTGTTAATTGAATGAGGCTGAGAGTGTTTTCGGGAGCTGTGATGAAGTTAGAAGTGAAGTGAATCTCACATCCAAGTTGAATGCAAAATTACTTTGACTCCGTTTGGCACGTCTGTGACGGTCGTAAACATATGGATTAAATCGTCATTCGTTAAGGATCATCTAATATACATCACGCGGTGGAACATAAAAGTGGATGAAGTTCCTTAGGGTGGGTGTTAACGAATGACAATTTAGCCCTCATGTTCATGACCGCTACCACCATGCCAAACAAAGACTAATGCTGTGTTTGGCGCGGTTTATCGCAGCTTATCTGTTCTGCTGAGTTTGGACAAAAACGTCATTGTCATAAAATAAATGTTTGGTATCACAAATGTTACAAAAAAAGAAACTACTTTGAAGCATAATATTTTGGTATGACAATGACATTTTTATCCAACCTCACCGAAGCAAATAAGTCGTGATAAGCCGCTCCAAACGTTGCCTAAGTAATTAACCTTCATGTTCGTGACCGCTACCACCGTGTCAAACAGAGCCTAAGGCTATATTTGTTTGGGCGTTTCGCAGCTCCGTTTTGGGCAAATGCCGCCGGAAGGAGGGTAAACAAATGAACCTCCGGTGACGTTTGCTCCGTTTCCACCAGCCCGCCTTGAGAAACGGCCCAAAAAGCTCCGTTTGGAGCAGTCACCTCCCCCCTCCAGTTCGAACTCTCCGTTTCCATCCGCCGGATCCACCCGCCACCGCCGAACCAAATGGAACCTAGGTGGATGAAGTTCCTTAGGAGATGGGCGTTAAGGAATGACAATTTATCCCCCATGTTCACCCCGCCACCACAGTGCCAAACAGTGCCTGTGTTTTAAAATTCGATTATTTTAAACGGAGGAAGCAACTGAAATGGAAAAGAAGAAATTTATATAAAATTGTGTCGAAAATTATATGGCCAAACACTATACACGTTCAGGTTTTTATGAAAGACAAAAAAGTCATACAAAAGATGTACTAATTTAAAGCATAATCAAACTACATGATTACGTTAGGTGTGAATTTGAGCAATAAAAAAAAACATTAATGTCGAAATATAATAACCCGCACTTCTAAATTTATCAAAACAAAAGAAAATATCATTTAAAAAGTTAGATGTATTTTAATCGTTTGTTAATTACGATTCACATATGCATGTGCATATGTTTCGATTAATAAATTATAATAATCAGTGAATAGCTTCTGAAGCATCCATTAATATTGCAATAATTGCCAATTAGCGTAATAAAACACCATATGTTTTTATAATTAGTCAGCTCAACTTATATTGGTAGAGAAAGGAGTAAGGTTTACCTAACCAAAAATATCTATTGTGAACAACGAATTAATTGCATAATTAATTAAATTATTAACACAGAGGAGCATATTGTTTGGACTTGCAAATTAAAGCTATCTTCTTGTGGAAATAATATTATATAAAAACCTAAAATTTCAATTAGAGTGTGAAGAAACTCAATTTGAGAAGTTGAAAATTGGGAGGCATAGGTGAGGATAGAGGGGGCAACACAAGGTATGGGTCTGAAAAAAATGCTCAGGTCTGTGTGTTGGGTGTGGTTCCCATCCGAGTCGGTAAAAACCACCGGGCACGGGCTTGGAATTCACTTCGAGAAGGAAATTTGCCAAAATTTTCATAGCCTGAAAAAAGGTTGCAACGTCCAAAAATAATTGGTTGCAACGTCCAAGTCACGGTATGGCAAAGCAGGAGCAGGCGCAGGCGCAGAGGTTACAACGTCCAGAAAAATGAGGTTGCAACAACTTGGGGGCGGAATTAAAATCCGTTTTTTGAAATCTGACGCTGAATTAAAATATGGAAAGGTGCGCCTCTTGGGGACTCTTGGACGTGATTTAGGAGGTAGTTATTGCAAGGAATATACAGCACTAAATCATTCTCTGAAGGGAGAGAGGGCGAAGAGTGGGTGTAGAGAGGAGTTTTAGGTTTTCGGTGGAAGAAGAAAAGATGATCCTGCTTTTGGAGAAATCGCCTCCAGCCGCCGCCTGTTCGTGGTCCTCCTCCGACGCCGGCGTCCAGATTTCGCTGCCGTCACCGGCGTCCAGATCCCGCCGCGGTCACCTTCCAGATCTTGCCGCCGTCGCTTGCAGAGATTGCTGCCGTCGCCCGTGAAGAAATAGGATCGGGCCACTCGTTGCCGGCCCTTGTTTGTGGCTTGGAAGTTGAAGACGGAGTTGGAAGGGGTTGTGCATAGCCGTCCTTCTTCGTGGTCTTGCGAACGTCATCTTCGACGTTGGGACGGATTGTTCAATCCGTCCGGGTAACACTCCTCACCTCTCTTGTATTTTCTTTTTCAATCTTGTACTTGTGTGTGTGGATTGGAAGGAAGATTGTGTATCATGTGTGGATTGTATTTGTGGTGGAGGAGTGTAGATCCTTTGTGGATCGGTGGAGGGAAAGCCTGTAATCCGTGCGTGTGTTTTTCACACATCTTTAGTGGAGGCTTTCCGGGTTGGACTCCGATCGTCCCGTGGTTTTTCGCCCAAGTTGGGTTTTCCACGTAAAAATTCTCTGTGTTTTTATTACTTTCTGCACTTTGTTTTGTATTGCGCTTGCTCGAATTGCAACAGGTGTCCTGGTCGGGATTGCTCGCTCTCTTTCCCAACAAGTGGTATCAGAGGGAGGTTGAGTGACAGAGCCGTTTCAGTGACAGGGCAGTTACCGGGCTGACCTATTAGGGTTTCAGGACGAGTCGATCGAGATCTCGGGTGTGCAATTGAGAATGGTAGTTTACGACCATTGGCTCGCTGGCTACCCTCTCCAGTTGTATACTTTGAGATAGTCGACTCAAAGATCAGTGGTCGGTCCGGCCAGTTGGCAGAGCAGGATGGAGTCTACATCCGGTTCAGAGCAGATGATAAAGTTGAATGGTGTCAATTATCACCAGTGACATCTACTGATGGAGGATTTGATATACGTGAAGGGTTGGCATGCTCCTATCTTTGAGGAGATGCTAAAAGACACGGATCCGATAAAATGGAAGGTGGAACATCGGAAGTTGTGTGGGTTTATCAGACGGTTCGTGGAGCCGAACGTCTACAACCATGTGGCTAGCATCAATGATGCAAAGGATCTGTGGAAGACTCTCGAGACCTTGTATGTCAAGAGCACGGGCATCAACAAGTTATATTTGCTGAAGAAGCTTGGAGAGTTCAGATACCGGGAGGGCTCTCTTATTTTGGATCATGTCAACGAGTTCTAGGGCATTATTGATCGTCTGACTGCTATGAAGGTGACTTTCAAAGACGAGGTGAATACATTGTGGCTTCTCAAGTCACTTCCTTAAGAGAGGCATGGGGAAGACCCGTATGATGGAGTGGAGGTTTGAATGCAGTATTGCTAGTCTTGGTGCCAAGTTTCTCTCCTCGGACGAGCGCAATAATATGCATGTTATTTTGTTTTCAACCGAATAGTGTAAACAAGTTTGTAAGAATTGTAAGCAACGACTAACAATAATTATTTATAATTAAAATAAAATTAAGCTTCATTTGAAATGCTTTATTTGCTCTTGATGAATTTGGACAAAAAAAGTCCCCATCACAAAATATTTGTTTAACTTGACAATGATTATGACGGGCATCACGTACTAAAAAACAATTATTGTTAAAGACAAATCAAATTTGGATATACGCAAATCTCTATTAATGACAATCCATATATTTTAAAAAATATTTTGTGCAAACAAAATTATTAACCACAAACAAAATTGTTAATAATAAACCAACACTAAAAATTACATGATCAAATATTTTAGACAAAAAAAATCATTTCATGAGAAGTCCAGCGTACTAGTTTGACAAAATAACATGTTTATAACATAAAAACATCAAATTAATGACATTTAATATATAATAACTGTTTCATCCACCTTAACGAAAACTGTAAAGATTTAACTACTTTTATTACCAAACATATACAAAATTCATAAACTTAATTAATTTAAATTTTAGAGGTCAACCGTGAAACATGCTTGTATACAATGAAAATCTTTATATGTTTCTAAGTTTGATACCAATATCTGAAATTAGGAACAAAAAAGAGAAATTTGAAGATGAAAAAATTGACAACAGTTTTTGTAAAACAAATGAAAGTATGAACAACAAAAATCAACTTCATTTATTACAGTAAACAATACACTTATTTTTTCCCCTTTTCATAAACTACAATAGGACATTAGATGCTACAAATCAATAATCCAGCACCGTTATCTAATTACAGCACTGAACAAAAATGAAAATGAAGAACGAAAAATTCAACGTGTAGATTCCATATGCAGAATCCAAAACAAAAAATTAACTTTTCAATATACTGAACTTGAAAAACGAAAATATGTATTAAAGAATCCATATACAGAATCAAAACGAAAATGAAAATAATCGGCGACACACCTTCAAAATCAACGAAAAAAACTGCTGCTCACGATGGGAGAGACAACAAAAACAAAGAACCAACGTGCGCACCTTTAAAATCGTCTAGCTGTTTTACATCGAACCGCTCATCAGAAGCCTCACAACCTACCCGCGACGGGAGAGACAGTGACAGAGAGGACGAGAAATGTGGCGGGAGTTGCGAGTTGCGACGAGAGAGGCGGCGGAAGGGGCGACAGGAGAAGCAACAACAGAGAGGCCGGGGGAGCAGCGAGAGCGGCGGTGAATTTGGTTTGCATATTTCCAAATTAGTTTGCGTAGAAAAAACCATGGGAAAAAAAAGAGCCCTGATTTTAATATTTTGATTTGTGTATTTCTAAATTGTATTTGTGTTTAACAATTTCCTAAATTTAAAAATAAAAAATAGTACTTTAGATGAGATATTCACGTTATATTTTATTGATCCGATCGCCAGCCGGCGCTCGGGAGAGGTATTTATTAATTTTTCTCGTAAAACAGACCCTTAATTTCAGTCGAGCATTATAAAAAAAATTTAAATAATGATGATTCGATTAGGAAAAAGCACGCAAATTTGGTGAAATGTAAATAACTGAATCATTAAACCGTCGCCTAACGATGTCGTTATTTAATAAAAATAAAAACTGAAAAAAAAACACGCCCGGTGGGACTCGAACCCACAATCGCCTGATTAGAAGTCAGACGCCTTATCCATTAGGCCACGGGCGCTCAATTGACATCTATTATTTAAAGATGATTAAATGAGTAATCATATCCCTTGGATTGCACTCCCACAATTGTGGGCCGATCTGTCATCTGTGTCCGTTCTTTAGAAAGGCGTTTTCTTGTTTTGACTGCTGAAGAACGTAATTTTGTAAGCACCCAGGCACTCAAAATTAGGGCCCGGGGGCGGTGCAATGCAGTGAATGCACTGTATCGTAAAGCGCGATCTGATGATTGCGCTGAGATGCGTGTACATCTCAGCGCACTCATCTCAAAGCATGCACAAATCGCCGCGCAAAGTTGAACTCGCGCGAGATCTCAGCGCAACCGTCCGATGCACTGCATTTTACGGTGCATGCAATGCATTTTACGGTGCATGCAATGCATTCGCTGCACTGCACTTTACAGTGCAGTGCATTCGCTGCACTGCACCACCTCGGACCCTCAAAAAGTCAAAATCATAGGCTCTGAGCGTAACCCCTCTGACAATTTTGAAGACTCGAACCCACAATTTTGAAGACCAGTATGATGTGTTGGTGCGCTACCACAGGTCCTCAACGTGATGGACCGCACTTTTAACGAGCTGCTCACACACTCCGACATCACCGTCCATTCCACGTGGCGCACTCAACACCTCTCTTTGCCACGTGCCCCCCTGCTCTGATACCATGCAAAGCATTGTGACGTCACTCCCAAAAATCACGCGGTTAGGTGACGAGTGACCACCCTGCTTATATACCAAGGACCAAGGACCAAGGACCAAGGACCAAGGACCAAGGAGCACACTAGGCGGTGTGGGACTAAACCATCTCTTTTAACGAAACGCAACACACGCTCGGACATCACCGTTCATTCCACGTGACGCACTCAACACCCCTCTTCGCCACGCGCCCCTCTGTTCTGATACCATGCAAAGCATTGTGTCGTCACTCCCAAAAATCACGCGGTTAGGGGAGTGGTGGCCACCCCACTTATACACCAAGGACCAAAGAGAACGGTAGGCGGTGTGAGATTAAACAATCCCTTTTAACAAGTCGTGACACACGCTCGGACATCACCGTCCATTCCACGTGTCGCACTCAACACCCCACTCGCCATGTGCCCCCTGCTCTGGTACCATGTAAAACATTGTGACGTCACTCCTCAAAATCATGCGGTTAGGGGAGGACAGACAACCTCGCTTATACACCCAAGATCAAGGAGCAAGCTAGGCGGTGCAGGACTAAACCGTCCCTTTTAACGAGTCGGGATACACACTCAGAAATCACCGTCCATTCGACGTGGCGCACTCAACACGTTTGGCACGACGGTCATGAACACGGTGGTCATGAACCATCTTCCGTGAACGCCCGATCTCACCCAACAAAATTCATGCATTTTATACTCAAAAGTAGTTTATTTTCTCGACAGCGGTCATAACATTTTGTCATGTCAAATATGTATTTTATGATAATGATGTTTTTGACCAAATTCATCGAAGCACGTGCCAAACAAACCCTAAGGTAAATTTCAGGTGCTTACATGATTTTTAGCATCTTTTTTGGGAAGAAGCTTCAAGTTTCATTCTACATTTACAAAGGAACCTCATTTTGCTTTAAAGTCATTGGACTCAGCTCAATCTAATCTACATCATTTTTCATTCTTAGGGTCCGGTCCGCCAATCCAATCCGGATCTATTAGCAATGCTCTCATTCCTATTTCTCCAACTCACCCTCAAAACAAACAAACCCTAGATTATCACCTAAACTTCTTGTGTTTGGAAGTGTACTTACTTCTAGGGGATGAATCTCTAGACCAAAAAGCGTCGAGCTGGCAGGAGGAGTTTTCTATCCATGATCAAGATCCGGGCTCCGGTCCCACTTGATCCACATGACTGAATTTAGGGTTTAACATTTAGGATTTAGGATAAATTTAGGATAAAATGTTGCTCCTCCATCACCTGCTGAAAATGGCATTTCCTGGATCATACCCTTCATCTCTCATAGGTTTGAGCAACATTTTCAATTCAGAATATATTTCTTGCGTCCGCGAATGCGAAATATCCCCCGCCATGAACCAATGCACTCGGCTGTTCACCTCGATCCAACTTTTCCCGCTTCCTTCTTTATCCCCTTCTCCCTCATCACCATCCTTAAGCGCCGCTCATTCATGGAACCCTAACGCGGTGTACAGGTTCGAAAGCAGCACAAATGCCGCAGAATCGCCGGGTTCCAGCGCAAGTATTTTCCGCATCGATCTCTCTCCTCTCTCCAGGTCGCCATGAATCCTGCAGCCGCTCAAAAGCATTCTCCACACTAAGGCATTGGCCGTGTACGGCATCCCTTCAATGATCTCCTGTTACGATTCACAACTGACTTGATTGCTATTTTGGCTTAGTATGGGGGGTATTTATGTCTTTTGCTTTGGGTTAGGGTTTTGTGTTAAATTGCCGGATGGCTGCTGTAATATGTTATGCTTGTTTTTGGATGTTTTGTTCGGTTCTATCGGAAGGAAAGCAACGGGAGATCCCCTGCCCCCTCCACCGATCTGTTCAGGGAGAGTCTCCCTTAGGATCGGCCTTACCTGTTCTTCATCTTGTACCTGTGATTGAAGCTTGTTCTGGGTTGTTTTATTGAGTATTTGTGAAAGCTTCTTTTACTTGTTCTTGTGTTCTTGTGCTGGTTGGAAGTCCCCGAAACTACAGGAGGTTGAAGCGTAACATTGGTATCAGAGCCACCAGTGTCCGGGCATATGCCGGTTTCGGACGCTACTCGCTCCCGGGATCTGCACGTCGACATGGATGCTCTTAAGCAGGCCCTGAGTGAGGAACTTGGCCGCTCCGTCCAAGCCCTCGGTGAGGAGATGCGCTCCATGTTCGCCGCGCTCGCAGCCGAGCGTTCTGGCGCCTCTAGCCACCGCGCCCACTCTCCCGACCCCCCGCTGCTGACGCCGACCCACCGGCTCCCGACCCGCCTCTCTCGTATCGACTTCCCGCACTTTGGGGGCGATGGTCTTTTGGAATGGATCTACAAATGCGACCAGTTCTTCGACATTGACAGCACCCCCGACGACATGAAGGTTAAGATCGCAGCTGTCCATTTGGAAGGAAAAGCGCTTTATTGGCACCAGTCCTTCATGAAGGCTCGTTTGACCCGACAATGGCCAAGTTGGGAAGAATATAGTCAGGCTCTCCACGCCCGGTTCGGCTCCGTCTTGTTTGATGACCCCATGAGCGAACTCAAGAATCTCCGCCAGCGCTCCTCTGTCCAAAGCTACCTTGATGAGTTTGATCTGCTCCTCCACCGGGTCCATATCACTGAAGAACATGCTATCAGCTTCTGTTTGGCCGGCCTCGTGGATGAAATTGAATACGCCGTTCGCATGTTCCAGCCCAAGTCGCTGCAGGAGGTTTTCTCCCTTGCCCGCTTACAGGAACATCAGTTGAATGTCCGCCATCAGCGCTCCACTGTCACCTCTCTGGACCGGCGCGTCCGTGAGGAACGGTCTTGGTCCTTTCCCGGCAAGACTTTCAAATCCGGGGAGACTTCGGTCACCCCCATGGCTCTCCCACCGCCCACCAACCCTCCTGCCCGGGCGCCTATTCCCCACACACGACGCCTTACTTCTTCTGAGATGGATGCGAAGCGGAAGAACGGCTTGTGTTTTTGGTGCGATCAAGTCTATGTCCCCGGCCACAAATGCCCCAATCGGCGTCAATCATATGCTCTGGAAGTCGTCGACGATGCTGTAGATGACACGTGCCCTTTGGAGGACGAGGGAGACGGCTTGGCTGTTGATGATCCGGGGGACGGTCCATGCCCCGACCAACCATCGCCTCAAGTGTCGGTCCATGCCCTGACCGGCCTCACCCAGTTCCACACTATGCGGGTCACTCCATCTTTCCAAGGCCAAGCTATCAACGTGTTGATCGATTCGGGCAGCACACATAACTTCCTTGATGCGAGCACGGCGCACCGTCTTCGCTGCACCTTGGTTGACACTCCCCCATTCACGGTGGCTGTAGCAAATGGGAAAAAAATCACAAGCTCGCATAAAGTGGTTGACTTCCGTTGGCGGATGCAAGGTGTCGTCTTTGCCTCCGATATGTTGATTTTACCATTGGGCGGTTGTGAAGTCGTCTTGGGCGTACAATGGTTGGTCACCTTAGGCGTGGTGAAATGGGACTTCAGCAACCTGCGGATGGAGTTCACTAGTTGCGGCAAACGGGTTTCCTTGCGGGGCTCTCCACCATCGCAACACCCCTGGACACGGGAGGCTAAATTTCAGCAGTTGATGGAAACCGAAGGGAAATTATGTATGTTCGCACTTTGCCACATCCACGAGGCCACCGAGGATAATGCCGTGCCGTCACCACCGGGTTTCCGTTCTTGGCAGCTACAGCGGGCATGCTCCAATACCGGACAGCAAGCTCAAATGCAAGCCCTCCTCGGAGATTTCAGCGACCTCTTTGCGGAACCGCGGGGACTGCCACCGCAACGAGGGCACGACCACCACATTCCCTTAAAAGACTCCGCGGTGGACATTAACATTCGCCCATACCGCTACCCGCCCCTCCAAAAGAATGTGATTGAGGGCTTGATCGATGAAATGCTGAACACGGGGGTCATTCGCCATAGCAGTAGCTCGTTCGCTTCACCCGTGGTCCTTGTTAAAAAGGCGGACAATTCATGGCGCCTTTGTGTGGACTATCGCCAGTTGAACTACCACACGGTAAAAGATAAATTTCCCATTCCGTTAATTGAAGAGTTAATTGATGAGCTTCACGGCGCGCAATATTTTTCAAAATTGGATTTGCGCGCGGGGTATCATCAAGTGCGCATGGCGACGGAAGATATTCATAAAACGGCGTTCCGCACACACCAAGGGCATTACGAGTTTCTAGTCATGCCCTTCGGCCTGACGAACGCTCCGTCCACCTTTCAAAGTCTTATGAACCGGCTCTTTCAACCCCAACTCCGCAAGTTTATTCTTGTCTTTTTTGATGACATTTTGGTTTTTAGCCCTACATGGGAGGAGCATTTGCGTCATCTCTCCTTCACCTTCAGCACCCTTCGAGCTAATCACCTAGTCTTAAAATACAGTAAGTGCAGTTTTGGACAGCAACAAGTTCAGTATTTGGGGCATCTCATTTCCGGTGAGGGCGTGGAAACTGACCCATCAAAGATCCAAGCCATGGTGGATTGGCCGGCGCCTACTTCCTTGAAGAAAGTACGGGGATTCTTGGGCCTGACCGGTTATTACCGGCGCTTTATACAGGGCTACGGTATTCTGGCGCGACCCCTCACTGATTTATTAAAACAACCCGTCTTTAAATGGACGGTAGAGGCCGACCAAGCCTTTCAGCGTTTGAAGAGCGCTGTCTCTCGGCCACCGGTACTGCGGCTTCCGGACTTCGGCAAAACTTTTGTGGTAGAAACTGATGCCGCCGACGTGGGGATTGGTGCGGTATTGTTGCAAGAGGAGCGCCCGGTCGCCTTTCTCAGCAAGGCTCTTGGGTCGAAGAATGCCGGGTTATCTACCTATGAGAAGGAGCTCTTGGCGATTGTCTTGGCAGTCCAACATTGGCGGCATTACTTGGTGAGCAGCCCCTTCATCATCCGGACTGACCATGAGAGCCTTAAATTCCTATTGGGACAAAAGTTGGCGACGCCGGCGCAACAAAAACACTTGTCCAAACTTATGGGCTATGACTTTGTGGTCCAATACAAACACGGTCGGGATAATGTATGTGCAAGAGGATCGATTCGGGCAGCACACATAACTTCCTTGATGCGAGCACGACGCACCGGATGCCGAGCTCCGGGTTACGGTCCGGATACAGTCTGAATTCCTACCACTCCTCAAGCGTTCGTGGCAGGAAGACAAGCACCTTCAGGACGTTATATTGGCCAAAACAGTGGATGCTAACAACTACCCCAAATACAAATGGGAACATGACACTCTTACGCGCAAAGGGAAGTTAGTGGTGGGCGATATCCCCGTGGTCAAGGAACGCCTACTACAACTGTATCACGCGGGCACCATGGGCGGCCATTCCGGTGTCACGGCCACGTATCAAAGAATGAAGCGGGTTTTGTTTTGGAAGGGCATGAAACCGGACATTTATAATTACATTCAGCAATGCCCCGTTTGCCAACAATGCAAGGCGGACAACCAAAGACCAATGGGGCTGCTGCAGCCTTTACCTATTCCGGATCGTATTTGGCAAGATATTTCGATGGACTTCGTGGAAGGGTTACCGAAAAGCAATGGCAAGTCCGCTATCTTAGTGGTTGTTGATCGCCTCAGCAAGCAGGCGCACTTTGTTGCCCTCCATCATCCGTATACCGGCGAACAAATTGCGCAGATTTTTCTTGACTCTATCTTCCGGCTCCATGGGCTTCCCACGACGATTGTTAGCGACCGCGACACAGTTTTCCTTAGCAGTTTTTGGCAAGAATTATTCCGGTTATTGCAAGTGCAGTTGCACCTCTCGACGTCTTACCACCCACAGTCCGATGGGCAAACAGAGGTCGTCAACCGTTGCATGGAGAGTTACCTTCGTTGTATGTGCTTCGACAGACCGCGTGGATGGGCCAACTGGTTACCGCTTGCCGAATGGTGATACAACACTTCGTATCACAGTGCTATCCGTATGACACCTTATGAAGCGGTGTACGGGCAGGAACCGACGGTGGTTCCCCCATATGTGGAGGGCTCAGCTACAGTGGAAGCCGTGGATCGCACCTTGCTGGCCAGGGATAGGGTCATGCAGCTGCTCAAATCAAACTTGGCCAAAGCCCAAAACCGGATGAAGACCTTAGCTGATCGGAAGCGTCGGGAGCACGTGTTCGAGGTCGGGGCATGGGTCTACGTGCGGATTCAGCCGTACCGCCAGGTCAGCCTTCGCGCCCATCACAATCACAAGCTATCACCCAGGTTTTTTGGTCCGTTTCAGGTGCTGGAACGGGTGGGGTCCATGGCCTACAAATTACTTCTCCCGGCGGAGGCACGAATCCATCATACTTTTCACATCTCTCAGTTAAAGGAGCACAAGGGTGAACCGCCCGGGAGCATCATTCCACTTCCGACGGCGGTTAATAGTGAAGGGAATCTTTTGGTGGAACCAATGGCTATTCTGGATCGTCGCATCACGAACAGGAACGACCGGGTGGTGACACAATTACTAGTGCAATGGCTGGATGGTTCGCCAGAGGAAGCCACTTGGGAAGACTTACACTCGCTGCGACAAAAATGGCCCCAGTTTTGTCCTTGAGGTCAAGGACGTTCTTGAAGGAGGGGATATTGTTACGATTCACAACCGGCTTGATTGCTATTTTGGCTTAGTATGGGGGGTATTTATGTCTTTTGCTTTGGGTTAGGGTTTTGTGTTAAATAGCCGGATGGCTGCTGTAATATGTTATGCTTGTTTTTGGATGTTTTGTTCGGTTCTATTGGAAGGAAAGCAATGGGAGATCCCCTGCCCCCTCCACCGATCTGTTCAGGGAGAGTCTCCCTTAGGATCGGCCTTACCTGTTCTTCATCTTGTACCTGTGATTGAAGCTTGTTCTGGGTTGTTTTATTGAGTATTTGTGAAAGCTTCTGTTACTTGTTCTTGTGTTCTTGTGCTGGTTGGAAGTCCCCGAAACTACAGGAGGTTGAAGCGTAACATCTCCTCCGCCTCTTCCAATCTCCCGGCGCGCCCCAGGATATCAATCATGCACGCGTAATGATCGAAACCAGGTTTGATCCCGTATTTCATCTCCATCGTCCCAAAATACCTCACCGCATCGTCGCTGAAACCTCCGTGGCTGCACGCTGTCGGCAGGGCGATGGAGGTTTTGGCGTTTGGCGATGCGTTTTCTACCTCCATTTGGTCGAACAGTTGCAGAGCTTTTTCACTGTATCCGCTCTGCGCGTAACCGCTGATCATCGATGTCCAGGATACTACGGTTTTCTTACGTATAGCACAAAAACCCTTTCAGCATCACTTGTGATTCCGGATCTGCAGTACAGAGTGATAAGCGCGTTTGTTAGAGCTGTATCGACATCGATATCTGATTTCATGATCTGCGCATGAACTTGCTTTCCCTATTCGCCTCCGCCGGCTTTATTTACCCTTCCCTGCCAACTGTTTGCTTCAATGTGCACTGTTAGCAATTAGTATATAAATCGATGTCCTGTTTCATTATTTTCATATCAATGAAAACTAATACTTAAATATCAAATAGTAAAATCTATTCTGCTACTGTTTATCTTCCCTGCTTGCATTTTCTCTGTTTTGCCTCTCGATTCCTATCAGTGGTATGAGAGCACAGGGGAGGCAAATCATTGTAGATTCATTTCACCCAATGTCTTCATCATCTACCTACGTATCATCCACCACCTCCCTCTCCTCTATTCCCTTATTCTCAGGGGAACTATCTGAGTTCTGGAGCGATAAAATGGAAACATTGTTCCTATCCCAAGATCTCTGGGACGTTGTTCATACCGGCATCACTCCTACTGGGAAGTCAGCTGATGGCAAAGCTCCCGCAATTTCAAAGATAGATCGTATGCAAGATTCCAGAGCTCTTCACCTCATCCAACAGGCCGTCACCAATAATATATACCCACGCATCATGGGATCAAAGTTTGCAAAAGAAGTCTGGGACAGGCTCGAAAGCGAGTATAAAGGATCAAAAAAGGTAATTAAAATGAAACTTCATAATCTTCATCGATCCATGGATGCTCTCCTAATGAAAGAAGGTGAAAACATCCAAGACTTCTTCGATAAAATCACAAGTCTTGTGAACCAAATCCACAATCTTGGGGGAGCTATGGAAGATCAACAAGTTGTAGAAAAAATACTTCGCTCCCTACCCAAGTATTTCAATCATGTAGTTCATGCAATACTAGAAGCTCGTGATCTTGAAGCTTTGCAAATTGCTGAGCTCATGGGGTCGCTTCAATCCCATGAAACACTTCTAGTCCGTGATCAACCCTCGCTTGATCAAGCATTTCACACTAAAATGCGACTACACAAACATAAGACCGATGCTAATAAGAGACCAGAGAAAGACAAAATCAGAAATTTTGTTCCAGGACAGCATACAAATTTTAAAGAAAAAGAAAGTATGTAGAGAAAAGAGGTGAGAATTCCACACAACTCTATTGCACAATATGCAAAAAACAGAACCACATCACTAAAGATTGTTTCTTTAGATGTAAAAAATGCAAATTGCAGAATCACTCAGAGCAAAAGTGCTGGTTCAGAACCAAAGAAGAGGCCAAGGTAACAGAAACAAATGGTGATAATTTTCTCATCGCGTGCAACACTGGGACAGACCAGGATAACAACTCAATATGGTTCATTGACTCGGGATGTTCACGACATATGGTCAACAACCAAGAGTTCTTCATCTCACTTGATGAAAGTTTTAAATCTGGTGTAATACTGGGTGATGGAAAAGTAGAAAAAATAGAAGGGCAGGGCACCATATCCGTTCTCACTGAAGCTGGACACTTGAAGCTCATAACCGACGTACAGTACATGCCCACACTATCACAGAACCTGTTAAGTGTTGGCCAAGTGCTATCAAAAGGGTATAAGGTAATGTTTGATCATGATCTCTGTCATATTGTGGATAAACATTCTAGCTTATGTGTGGCTGCAGCTAAAAAGAATGGAAATAATATCTTTACTCTTGTGTTGAAACCATCCAAATCAAGTGCCCACTACTGCCAAGAGAAAGGTAATACCTTCTCTGAGCTAGCTCTTTGACACCATAGATTGGGACACTTGAATCTTTTAAGCATCAAAACATTACAAGATCATGATCTCGTAGAAGGTTTACCAAAATTGGACCTATGCCGCCAACACTGTGACTCATGTGCTCGAGGGAAATCCCATCGTCTTCCGTTTCCTCCAGTTGCTAATAGGAGATCCTCGGTGCCCCTCCAATTACTCCATATCGATCTCTGGGGCCCCGCTCCTACACCATCATTGGGAGGAGGATGATACTTCTTACTTATCATTGATGATTTCAGCCGCTATATGTGGCTCTATCATTTGGAGCAAAAATCAGATTCATTTGCAATGTCCAAAGAATTCAAGGTTCAGGTTGAAAATGAGTTAGAAACAAAAATTAAAGCATTCAGGACGGATAAAGAGGGAGAATTCCTATCCGCTGATTTCCAAAAGTTCTGTAAGCTAGAAGGAATACATCATGAACTAACTACTCCTGCCACGCCACAACAAAATGGAGTTGTGGAGCGGCGAAATCACACGATTGTTGAAATGACAAGGACAATGATGTTACACAAATCTTGCCCAAAATTTCTCTTGGCAGAAGCTGTCTCAACAACAGTATTCATACTCAATCGAGTACCAACAAAGGATCTTCAAACATCAACACCTTATCTTGAGGTATATCAACGTAAACCAAAAATTGCAAATCTGAAGGTCTTTGGATCTATTGCTTATGCTCACAAGACAAGAGAGAAGAAAGACAAATTGGATGCAACCTGCCAGAAGTGTGTTTTTCTAGGATATTGTGAATCAAGCAAGGCATATCGTCTTCTTGATCCCGTCTCTATGAAGCTTGTTATCTCGAGAGATGTAATATTTGATGAAAATGGAAGCTAGGACTGGGGCTCAGAATCTTCTGATGCCGACATTCATTCGGAGCTGCCGGTTGTGTTTGAATCATCTCCTCTCACCATCCATGACAGCCCTCTCTCAACTGACCCAGTGGACTCTGATTTAGATTCATCACCGCCCCACAAATATAGATCTATTTCAGACATCTACAGTCACGATGAGTTTGCCCTGCTTGCAGTAAATTCACTCAGCTTTGAAGAAGCAGTAAAACATAAGCACTGACAAAACTCTATGGAAGAAAAAATGAAGGCCATTAAAGAGAATATAACTTGGTCCCTTGTTCCCAAGCCAGCTGATAAAGAGATTATATAACTAAAATGGGTATTCAAAGAAAAACAGAATGAGGAAGGAGAGGTTGTAAAACATAAAGCGAGGATTGTGGCCAGAGGTTTCACCCAGAAGCCCGGGGAAGATTACACTGAAACCTTCGCACCTATCGCTAGAATGACCACAATCCGACTCATTCTTGCCATTGCAGCTTAGCATAACTATCCTATTTTCCTGTTAGACGTGAAATCGGCTTTTCTGAACGGTAAAATGAAGGAGGAAGTTTACGTTACTCAACCACCTGGTTTCATACAAATAGGAGAAGAGAAGAAAGTTTGCCGATTACACAAGGCCTTATACGACCTCTCAAGCAAGCGCCCAGGGCGTGGCATGACAATATTGATCCATTCTTCAGCCACGAAGGTTTTATTTCCAGCAAGAGTGAACCTTCACTTTATCTCAAAAAGGAGAACAACACAACTACAATCGTATGCTTGTATGTTGATGATTTAATCATCACTGGGCCAGATCTGTCAACAATCAACATGTTAAAAGCAAAAATGATGAAGACATATGCTATTACAGACCTTGGTCACCTCAGATATTTTTTGGGGATACAGATCAAACAGGCTCCTGGCAGCATCTTTATCACTCAAGAACAATACACCAGTAACCTCCTCTCTAGGTATGATCTCACTCAATGCAATCCTGCATTATCCCCCATGTCCAACTCTGACAGGCTAATGACAAAAACTGAAGAAGTAGACAAAGATTTGTATCGCAGCCTTGTGGGCTCTCTCATTTATCTGACGAATACTCGTCCAGATATTGGGAACGCTGTGAATATCATCACTCGCTTCGTTGGGAACCCAAGCAAAGCTCATTTCACTGCAGGAAAAAGGATTCTACGATACTTGTTCGGAACAAAGGATCATGGCCTGCTATACCAAATGGAAGAATGTGATGATTTAGTTGGATTTACCGACTCCGATTGGGCCGACAACTTAGAAAATAGAAAAAGCACTGAGGGTTTCTTATTTCTTCTTGGAAGCAAGCCAATTTCTTGGTCCTCCAGGAAACAACAAACAATCACATTATCATCCACAGAGGCCGAGTATATGACACTCTGTTTTGCCTCCTGTGAAGCTCTATGGCTCCATCGGCTCTTAATAGAGATCTATCTACCTGAGATAACAAAATGGGAAGAATGGGGGATTAAGATCTTTTGTCACAACACCGGAGCAATAAAGCTGCCAAAAAATCCGGTTCATCACAAAAGAAGCAAGCACATAAATATTAAGTTCCATTTCATTCGGGAACTTTTGGAGAACAAAAAGATCGAGCTCAACTTCATTCCCACAAAGCTCCAGCTTGCTGATATTATGACCAAGCTCCTTCCTCGTGATCGATTCCTAGAACTGAAAATGAAGATTGGAGTAAAGGCGGTTTCGATTTGAGAAGGGGTGTAAGCAGCAATCTCGAACCGTCACCATTAATGATCAAGCTCTTCATATTCGCCTCCGCCGGCTTTATTTACCCTTCCCTGCCAACGGTTTGCTTTAATGTGCACTGTTAGCACTTAATATATAAATCGATGTACTGTTTCATTATTTTCATATCAATGAAAACTAATACTAAAATATCAAACAGTAAAATCTATTCTGCTACTGTTTATCTTCCCTGCTTGTGTTTTCTCTGTTTTGCCTCTCGATTCCTATCAATTTGCGCAGGCTGACAGAATGCTTGCGAAAGTGAAGTTATCAGGCTCTTTGCCTTCTTCTTTCATCGGTTTGAGGAATGTCAAAGCTTCATCTAAATAGCCGTTTTGTGCAAAGCCGACAATCACGGAGTTCCAGGTAATCAAGTCCTTCTTCATCCCTTCGAATACCTTTTTTGCATCTTCTGTTGCCATGGATTTGGCATACATGTCGAGTAGAGAACTCCCTGTGAAGTCATCCACTGGAATACTGGATTTGATCAGGTCGCAATGGATCTGCCTTCCGGTTTTACCGCAAGGCAGTGCGGCAGATGCTGCCATGGCTGAAATGAAGGTGAATCTATCGGGATTGAAACAGAAGTGCTTCATCTCTATGAAGAGTTCCAATGCCTGTTCATATTCCTTGTTGTCAAGGTGAGCTTGAATCATGGAATTCCAAGAGACCAGATCTGGATCAGAAATGTCCGCAAAAGATTGCACTGACTCTTTGATCATGCCCACAATTCCATAGAAGATGATGAGAGTGTTCCCTATTGTGGTTTTTTGCCATAGTCCAATCTTGAATGCTAGTCCATGAAGTTGTTTTGAAGTGAATATGGACAGGTGAGTAATGGCGGCCTTTAGGAGAATGGAGATTGTGTAGCTATCTGGAATAACTTCAGATTCCAGCATTTGGATGAAGAGCTGAAGCCCTTCAGTTATTGCATCAGTGAAAACGCAGGCAGAGATTGCAGAGTTCCAAGAGGCGGCGTTCCTTTCAGTCACGGAGTTGAATACTCGCCTTGCGTTTTGAGGATTTCCATGGCGGCCATAGGCGTCGAGAAGAGCACTGGAGACAAAAACATTGCTTACCAGACCTTTCTTTATGATCTGCGAGTGAAGTTTCTCGGTGTAGCTGGTATCTTCCATTGCCAGTAGACTTCCGTATGTAAATTCATCAGAACCTTCATCTTCCTCCTGCATCTCTACAAGCAAAGCCACAGCTCGTTCGCAGTTGCCATTCTGCGAACTCGCAGTAATAATGGAGTTCCATGTCACAGCATCTCTGGTCGCCATGCTGTCGAATATCAACTTGGCGTCATGCAGAGCGCCCATTTTCGAATAGAAGTTGATCAGAGCATTCCCAATTTCCATGAATGAAAAGAAAAATTCATTCTTTATGACCAGGGAATGAACCTGCTCCCCAAGCCTGCGATCGCCGGAGCTTGCCGAACCACGGAGAGCACTAAGATAAGTCAAACAATCCGGCACCACGCCGTCCTCCATCATCATTTTCAGGAGAACCAGAGCATTGATGAACAGAGCATTGCTGCAGTATCCCGCAATCATGGCATTCCAAGAAACAATATTTCTTTCGGGCATTTCGTCAAACACTCGCCGAGCCTTCTCCAAAACCCCGCACTTGGAGTACAGATTGATGAACTGGTTGTTCAAGAAGACGGTGGGCTGGAACCTGGCGCGCGCCATGTGGGCGCGGAGGCGGTCTCCTTCGTCGAGGGCCTTGTGGCGTATGCAGCTGGAGATGAGGCTGCTGTAGAGCGCTTGATGGCTGTTGGATTTTGTTGTTCTGATGGATTCATCTTCTAGAGATTTGATTGCTTTTTGGAGCTCTGGTTTGGTCCAGATGATGAGTGATTTACTGCTGTTTGGTTTATCCAAGTGGGGTGTCGGTTTGGAGAAGATGGAGTTGGTGGGTAATGGAGATGGCTGGTTGAGAAGGGGAGAGACCATTGAATGTATCAGAGCTTCAGTTCTGCTTCATGAATCCTATATTTCATATATTTTCCCGTGCAAATGAAAAAGATGATATGAATGGATAGGGCTGGGTGGCTTTGTGGAAGTGGAGATGTGTAAAAAGTTACTGCCCTAGGTGGGGCAAACCTCACTTCTGGAGGTGCACAAAAGGCCTGCCTTGCCAGTCCCAATCTTTCAGATGCCTAGGCTTTTGCCAGGGCCAGGCCTATTTTTTCTAAGGAAAAATATTCAGGTGCGTGTTGTTGAAAAAAAAATCTTTGGATTTGATATATCAATTTATTTCAGATAAATTAAGTCATGTGTTATTGTTTAAGTAAAGATAAATTTTGTGGCTATGAGAGATTGCTATGATTAAGAAGTTATCAAAATATTGATAAACAGATCTCTATTCTTCTCTATTCTTTCGCTTCTTCCCTCTTCTCTCCACTCCTCTTCTTCACATGATCTGATAAAGGTGCAGTCATCAAGAATCATCTTTTCTCGATCAAAAGGCTATTTATCAAGGAAAAATTATAAGATGAGTTATCAAATACAATTTCATCACAAATTCAACCTTCTGCCTATTGTATCTGATTCATTAAGAAAATTTGACGACTGTCTTTGTCTTACTCCGTGTTCATAAAACAATCACGTCCTCAGGAACTTGTTGAAGAAGAACAACACAACTGATTTTATCTCTGTCAACGACCTTCTAAAAGGATTCACAGAATCTCTCTTCATAAAGATTTGTTTTTGGTTTTAATCCTCCTTATCAAAAAGGACATGTTTGTGGTTTTGAGTATATCTTATCAAAAGGCTCTTTCAGTTGTTTCTAATCCACAGCATAAAAAAAAATGAAAGTGTGATTTCAAGTTGACCTTGTTAAAAGACTCTTTAGTTTGGTTTTATTCCACCTTATCAAAATGATTCTTGTTTGGTTTAGCCACTGTTGGAATATTATGGTGTTTAGTTTTATTTTTTTTCCGTCTTTACTGTGTGTGATGTAATCCCGTGTATATATATACGGGAGTCTCTAATTTGTTTAGTTCAAAATTATTCTTCCTTGCTCAACATGGTATCAAAGTCGCAATTTTAGGGTTTGGAAAAGCCACAGGTCCCGCCGCTCTCGATCCGCGTCCGCCTGTCCGCAACCGCCTCCAAGCCGTCGGCTGCCTCCAAGCCGTCGATCTTTGTCTGCCTCCAGGCTGTCGTTGTTCTCCAGAAGCCGTTCTTCTTCCTCCGTCTGTTCCCCGCTTCGCCTCCAAGCCGCGTCTCCAGAAGCAGTCTCCCGTGCCGCCACTCCCTCACCTCTGCCCCTCTCGTGCTTTGGGACACCAATCACATGTTTTTTTGATCTCCTAGTTTTCGGCGGTCCCTTTCTCCTTTTTTCTCCATTCCTTGCCCCTCTTTGAGCATGTGGGCTCTTCCCCTCTTTCTATGAGGGAAGTCCTCCTTCGTTCTCCTATGTGTTTTTTTGGGTATCCTCAATTTCTATTCGGGGTTTTCTTATGGTGGGCAGTGATTCCTCTACCACCATGTCTTCCGGTGGAGCAGCTACTCCTACTCCGGCTTCCGTTGGATCTTGTCGTATCACCTCTGACCATGACACTTCTCGGATCACCACTATGAAATTGGATGGTTCCAATTACCTCTCGTGGGTTCGCTCTATCATTTTCGCCCTCAAAAGCCTTCGGTTGTTTGGTTATGTCAGTGGCACGATGAAGGCTCCTCCGCCTGACTCTTCTGAGTGGCTTCAGTGGGAGTCTGAGAACTCCCTAGTGATGTTATGACTGCTTAACTCTATGACGGAGCCCATTGCTCGAAACTATCTGTTCTTGGATACTGCAGGGGATATTTGAAAGCTCACAGAGACTACCTACTCTTGTCGTGACAATGCAGCTCAGATCTATCAACTGCGTCCCCGATTGTTCCTCCTACGACAGGGTCATCGTCCTCCCTCGACTTACTACCCAAAGTTCACTCAATTCTATCAGGAGTTTTATCATTTTGATTCTCGGACTCTTGTGTCTCTTGAAGATGAGGTGTTGGTCCGAGCAAGAGAAGAACGCAATTGCATCTTTGAGTTCCTTCACGTTTTACATCGGGACTTCAATTCGATCACTATTCAGATTCTTGGATGCTCCCTTCTTCCTTCTTTGCCCGAGGTGTATAACCTTGTCCAACAGGAATACGACCGCAACCAGACTCTTCTTCCAAACTCAGCTATCGAGGGATCTGCTCTTGTCACTCTTTCTCAGTCTGTTGCTCGTCCTAGTCGCGACACTAGATTGAGGACTGTAGAGAAAGATTATCTAGTCTGTGATTATTGCGGGAAGGCCTGTCATACTAGAGACACCTGCTTCAAGCTTCATGGTTTTCCCCCTCGTGGCGGCCCTGCATCGCGTGGCGGCCGTGGAGGTGGTCGCTCCCAGCACCGACCCTCTTTGTCCAGATCAGCCTAGCTGTCAGACGTTGTGGAGGAAACCTCGGTTCATCATTCTCTGGATTCCACTACGGGACCCCCTGCTCTTTCGACTTTCCGTCGGATGATGCTCGGACCTCATACTGAGCCATCCAATTCTGCTTCCTCTTCCTATGCTCATTAGGGCCCGACAGGTGCTCACTTTGCTTCCTCTCACCTATACTCTCAGTGGATCATGTTGAAGTATTAGACCGGGCGGCTTCACGGTCTGTTCCAGCGGTTTGTTGACCGAGCGGTCTGGCGGTCTCTCTGGTGCCTGGAGACCGGGCGGTCTATCGGTCTTCCTCTGCGGCCTGTTCTATCCTGCTGGAGTTGCCGAGCGGTTAGCCCATCTGTCTAACCGCGCGGCCTATTCGGTCTCCATTGTTCTAGCCGCTCAGTACTGTAAATGTTTAGTCCCACATTGTTTGTATACTCTCTTCTTATCTCCTCCATTCTATATAAGGGAGGCCATACCTTTGTAAATGATATCTTTTTTGGATAATAAAATTTCTGTTATTCAAAAGTTTATTCGGCTTGTTCTCTACTTTTCGCTTCTTTTCTCTACTTTCTAACATGGTATCAGAGCGAACGGTCATTTCCTTCTGATTCTGTGCGCTCTCTGTTGTTCGCGGCTTGTTTTTTCGCATTCTGCGACTTGCTTCGCGACTTGGCTTCTCTCTGTCCGCGCGGCTTGTTTCTATCCGCGCGGCTTGTTCCTGTCCGCTGCCCTGTTCGCGCGGCTTGCTTCTTCTTCTTCTCTTCTCCTACTGCTCTTTGTCGCAGCGACCTGTTTCCTTGTCGCCGCGCTCTTTGTTCTTTCCTCCCGCTCCGACTTCCTAGTCGTTGCGGTCTGTCCCTATCCGCGTGTGTTGTCTCTCTACTCGCGGCTTGCTGCTGTGATCTGCCTGACCGTGCGGGTTGTTCCTTTCTCACCCGCATCTTGGTCGCGGTCACCAGCTCTTTTCCTCCCTTCTGTTCGCTCGGCCTTTTTAGTCCGCGCGACCTCTTCCCCGCTGTACCTTTGACCGCCTTCTCGCAGCTGCTGTGATCTGCCTGACCGTGCGGGTTATTCCTGTCTTACCCGCATCTTGGTCGCGGTCACCTGCTCTTCTCCTCTCTACTGTTCGCTCGGCCTTTTCAGTCCGCGCGACCTCTTTCCCACTGAGCCTTTGCCTCTTTCAAGCCGCTACTGTTCGCGCGGCTTCGTCTGTTTTCTAACCGCTTCTGTTCGCGCGGCTTCTTCTGTTTGCCGGGTTCTATGACTACCTCCGGTCTCACCACTACTCCTGCTGCTCCTCCTCCTCCTCCTCCTCCTTCGGGCAACCTTGGCACCGTTTCCAAGCTTGTGGGCTCCAACTATCCCGATTGGAGCGTTTCTTTCACCTTTCTCCTTCGTTCTCAACGCAAGCGTCATCACCTCACCGATGACCCTCCTCCTCGCACCTCTCCTGAGTTTGATGACTGGGATGCGAGTGATGCTCTTGTTCGCACCTGGCTGGCCAACAGCCTTTCTGATGAGTGCCTTCCCGTCATTCGCCATGATGAGACGGTCAAGGCCGCCTGGCTTCACCTCGCTGCTCTCTATTCTAAGGGGGGCCAGACGTCCCGCATTTATACTCTCTATGCGGACCTCTTCGCCCGCCCTTCCATGTCCCCAGCTGCGGCTTATCAGCAGGTTCAGGCTCTTGGGGCTGAAATCCTCCAGAATCGCCCCTTCTCCGCGGACTTGGCCGACCAGCACAAACACTTCCAGGAACTCCTGGTTGTTTGTTATCTTCTTCGTCTCCCCGACTCTTATGATATGATCCGCCAGCAGATCTTGGGTGAGGCGGAATCTCCTACTTTGGATGCCACTGCGGCTCGCATTGCCGCCGTTACTTCGCTCCTCCAGCGGCCTCTGTTGGCCTCCCCCCCTTCCCAAGACTCCCTTGCTCACCATGCTCAGCGGGGGGGCCCGAGTGGCCGTGGCTCCTCTGGCGGACGGGGTTCCTCCCGGTTCTTCTGCTCTCACTGTAGTCGTACTGGCCATACTGTTGACCGCTGCTGGCAGAAACATCCTCATCTTCGCCCTTCCGGTGATGCTCCTTCGGCCTCCGCCTCTTCTAGACCGTCTGCCTCTGTGGCCACGACGTCAGGTAGTGCCCACGTCGTTACCCAAGGTAAATGGCTGATTGACTCCGGTGCCACCAATCATATGACGGGCAACCCTCATTGCTTCTCCCGTCTTGAGACCCATGACCGCTTACCCCCAGTTCGTGTGGCGGATGGTTCCCCGTCTCCGGTTCATGAGACGGGCATGGTTCAACTCACTCCTTCGCTTTGCTTGGAGGATACCCTCTATGTCCCGAAGTTCCCGTGCAATTTGTTATCAGTTACTACTTTATGCCGGCAACTTCAGTGCTCCGTTTTATTCACTCCCACTACTTGTTCTTTTCAGGACCCGAGTACCCAGCGGACGATTGCTACTGGGACTGAGAGCGGCGGTCTCTACTTCCTCGACGATGTTTCAGCTCTTTCTGCCTACTCCTCCTCCACCGATCTCCTTCAGTGGCATCTTCGTCTTGGACATCCTCCTCCTCGGCTTATTCGTCAGCTTCTGCCCCACTTACCTCCATGTGAAGAATGCCTTTCTCTATGACGATCTTCAGGAGGACGTCTATATGGAGCAACCTCCTGGGTATGTTGCTCAGGGGGAGACACGTGTCTGTCATTTGAAGAAGGCCATTTATGGCCTAAAGCAGAGCCCTCGGGCATGGTTCGAAAAATTCAGTGGTATTGTGGCAACCATCGGCTTTCAAAGGAGTTCGGCCGATCACTCCTTGTTCATTCGCAAAACGGCCTCGGGACTGGTGGTTTTAGCCGTATATGTGGATGATATTCTCCTTACTGGTGATGACCAAGATGGGGTGGACTTGACGAAGAAGCACCTCCGTCAGCACTTGGTCACGAAGGATATGGGCTCTCCAAAATACTTTTTGGGGGATAGAAATCTCTCGGAAGCCTGACTCCTTGGTTCTCTCTCAACGGAAGTATGCCCTTGATCTTCTTCAAGAAGCAGGCTTGACAGGTGCCAAACCAGCTCATCTTCCCATGGCTGTTGGAGAGGACAAAACGTGGACGGATGAATCACCTCCTCTATCTGATGTCACACGGTACAGACGTTTGGTAGGAAAACTCATCTATCTCACGGTGACTAGACCCGACATCGCCTACGCTGTAGGAAAGGTCAGTCAGTTTATGCAAGCTCCCAGGGAGTGTCATCTTCAGTCCGCCCTGAAGATTTTAGAGTATATCAAAGCAGCACCGGGCAGAGGGTTACTCTTCCAGAAGAATGGCCATCTGAGGGTTGAGGCCTACTCAGATTCCAGTTACGCAGATGACAAAGGCGATCGTAAATCCACGTCAGGTTTTTGTACCTTTGTTGGAGGTAATCTCGTAAGTTGGAAGAGCAAGAAACAGTCTGTTGTTTCCAGATCCAGTGCCGAAGCAGAATACCGGAGTATGGCGTCAACTACGTGTGAGTTAAAGTGGTTGCGGGCTCTCATGCTTGACCTGGGCGAGGTATATGATTGTCCTCTCCCTATGTTCTGTGACAACAAGGCCGCTATACACATATCCAGGAATCCGGTCTTTCATGAGAGAACGAAGCATATAGAGGTTGACTGTCACTTCATTCGGGAGGAGATTTTGAAGAAACAGATTTGTACTCCTTTTGTCACCTCTGACAAGGAGTTGACAGATATCTTCACCAAGCCGGTTTCTACTTCCTTCTTCCGCATTTGTGACAAGCTGAGCATGATTGATATCTATGCTCCAGCTTGAGGGGGAGTGTTGAAGTATTAGACCGGGCGGCTTCACGGTCTGTTCCAGCGGTTTGTTGACCGAGCGGTCTGGCGGTCTCTCTGGTGCCTGGAGACCGGGCGGTCTATCGGTCTTCCTCTGCGGCCTGTTCTATCCTGCTGGAGTTGCCGAGCGGTTAGCCCATCTGTCTAACCGCGCGGCCTATTCGGTCTCCATTGTTCTAGCCGCTCAGTACTGTAAATGTTTAGTCCCACATTGTTTGTATACTCTCTTCTTATCTCCTCCATTCTATATAAGGGAGGCCATACCTTTGTAAATGATATCTTTTTTGGATAATAAAATTTCTGTTATTCAAAAGTTTATTCGGCTTGTTCTCTACTTTTCGCTTCTTTTCTCTACTTTCTAACAGATCATTGATTCCGGGGCTACAGATCACACGACAGGATCTACCACAGGTTTTGTTTCCTACATCCATCTGTCTGGCATAGACAAAGTGAGCATTGTTGATGGATTACTCTCTCCCATCGTTGGAAAAGGATCTATTCTCTGCTCTTCCCTTACTCTCTTCTTTGTTCTTTATGTTCCTGCTTTCCCTCGCAATCTTCTGTCTATTAGTCATCTGACGAACTTTATGAATTGCGATGCGACGTTCTTTCCTACCTCTTGTGTTTTCAGGACCTGAAGACGGGGACAGTGATTGGCTCTGGTAGACTGTTCAACGGGCTCTATGTGTTCAACCCCTCTGCCTCCACTTCATCCAGCATTGCTCGGCCTCCCAAAGCTCTTCATGCTGCTCGTGCCTCTAAGTTGGATTCCTGACATTGTCAGCTAGGACATCTTCCTATCGCAATTATGAAGTTGTTGCTTCCTACCATGTCTCCTACTTTGTTTAATGTTTTTCAATGTGATGTATGTGAACTGACTAAACATCATCATAGTACCATTCCTCTTATGTCTCCTCATAAATCAGTTTCATTTGTTGTTATTCATACTGATTTTGGGGCCCTAGCCCTACCGCTTATATTTCTGATTCTTTTTGGTTTGTTTTCTTTATTGATTGTTATTCTTATTGTACCTGAGTTTACTTAATAAAATATAAAAGTGAGGTGTTCTCTATTTTTCAACGCTTTCATAAGATGGTCACTACTCAATATGGTGCCATCATTAAAATCTTGCGTAGTGACAATGGTCGAGAATATATTGGCGCGCGGCTTGAGCACTATCTGAGACTAGGTGTCTAGGTATCATCATCAAACCTCTTGTGTTTACACCCCTGCTTAGAATGGGGGGCTAAGCGCAAGAATCGGCACCTCCTTGAGGTGGCTAAATGTCTCCTCCTTTGGATGCATCTCCCGAAGTATTACTGGGGTGATGTTGTTCTAACCGCTGCCTACCTCATTAATCATTTTCCTACGAGCATTCTTGGGTTTTAGACCCCTATCACCATTTTAGGGGTCCATCCCACCTCTCTCTCTCTCTCTCTCTTCGTGTCTTTGGATGTGTATGCTTTGTCCACACTCATCCTAAGACCAAATTTGATCCCCATACCCTGAAGTGTATTTATTGACTACTCTCCTACTCAGAAATGCTGTAAGTGCTTCCATCCTGTTACCAAGCGGGCATTCGTTACTATGTATATCACCTTCCGGGAATCAAAAACATATTATGGGACCTCTCTTCAGGTGGAGATTATTGCTACGAAAGTGAGTTCCCCTCCTTCTGTTCCTCTGCCTATTCCTCCTTCGTCCATGTTGCCTCCTCCGTCCACTACTCCTTCATTTATGGTGCCACCTCCCGTCCTTACTCCTTTGGTGCCCCCACTCACTTCTGGGAACCTGATGGTTCCTCCTCTATTGTAGGTCTACATGTGACGTAGGAGGGGCACGAACACTTCGGCTCTTGCTATTCAACCTGTGCCATCACCTGATCTATGGTCAGGTACTAACAGAGGTAATTCTGCTTCTGCCCAGCATTCTCTTTCTCACTTTGTGACTTATGACTTCTTATTTCTTACACATAAAGAATTTGTCACCATCTTGACCTCCATTTTTATTCCACGATCTTGGCAGGAAGCACTTGAGCATAACGAGTGGAAGTCGGCCATGCCGGAGGAAATTGGAGCCAGGTTGGTGGTTAGAGGCTATACGCAGACAACTAGCATCGACTATCCGGAGACATTCACACCGGTAGCAAAAATGAACTTCATCGGGATTTTACTTTCATGTGCTGTGCGTAAAGGATGGAGTCTCCTTCAGTTGGATGTGAATAATTCTTTTCTCCAGAGTGATCTTGAGGAGGAAGTCTATATGTCCCTGCCTCCTGGTGTTATTCAAGAAGTGTCAACAAGGAAAGTTTGCAGGTTGAAGAAAGCTCTGTATGGCCCGAAGCAATCTCCACGTGCGTGGTTCGAGAGATTTCACCGGTGTACAACCCCGTGTCCGGCGAGCGGGTCCCGCCAGAGAGGTTGAGCAGAGCGGCAGAAGGGTTGGCCCGCTCCCGCCCATTTCAGGCGAGCGAGCCGGCAGGCGAGCGAGCGGGTCGGAGAAGGAATCCTTGGCCAAAGAAGATAAGCCCGGCGACCTGTGATATGCGAGTCGCGACCTTGATCGCGACGATCGCCGGCCAACCCGCACGCGACCTGGCTGCCGGTCCGCCCGGCAGAAGACGGACAGCTCGCCCATATCGCCTCGCGCTCGCCCAGGGAGGATAGGCGAGCCGCGAGGCCAGGCCGCGCCCGCCTCCTGCGGGGAAACTGGAGGCGAGCTGACCCCCAGGGGTGCGAATAGCTACTCAGAACAGCGGAGCCCCGCTGTTGGCAGACCAGGTTGGACTGCGCATAGCTATTCAGAACAGCGGAGTTTGGCTGTTGGCAGGCCCAACCAGGGGCTTTTTGGTATTCCAGGTCAGTTCTTTTGGTTATTGGGTCAGTTCTGGAAATCTTAAATAAGACCCAAGGGGTACCTCAGAGGACATGCTTCCAGGCCTCCTTACTCTCATTTGTTCAGTACCTTAGCTCGGCTCTTGGCTAAGGAGGGGAAGCGCTGGATCTTCCGGGTTTGTGGTGGGACCTCCCTGCCGAGCCCTTGGGTCTGTCCTTTCTTGTCTCTTTCGTTGTTTTTCTATAAATAGGCGCGAGACCACCCCTTCCCAGGGTCATCCACAAGAGGCCGGTTTCCGGTTTCAACATCTTGTGCGGTGAGCGTGGAGAGTGGTCAGTGCAGAAAAGCTTCGGCGAGCTCAATGACGGGAGGACAAGGATCTGACAGGCAGAACTCGCCGCCCCCCCCCCCCCCCCCCCGCCTCTCGCAACAGTAGGGATGTTTGAAGACTTCAGGAACGAGGTGCTGGACCTCGTCAAGATCGCACTCGGCGTGCGGGCCGAGTGTTCGACTCCGGCAGCCCAGATCGCGGCCGCCCCCTCTCTGGGCGAGGACGCCCCTGGCCGGCGAGCTGGAAAGGAAGTGGCTGAGGAAGGCCGGGGGAGCGAGCTCTCGGGGCGCGAGCTCTTCCCCGGTTCGGCAGGCCGAGGCCGATTCGGCGAGTTGGGCTCGCGGGACTCGCCGGCTCGCCCGACGGTTGGAAGCAGCCCATTCAGCGAGCTGGTCTCCTCAGCACCAGTGCCAGAAGGGTTCAGGGAGCCCGAGATGTCCTACTACACCGGGAAAGGAGACCCGGTTCAGCATGTCCAATGGTTCGAGGACGTGGTCTCCATCCGTCAGATGTCGGACGGATTCAAGTGCCGTCTCTTCGCCATCACGCTCCGAGAGAAGGCAAGGGAGTGGTTCCACCAGCTGCCGGCCAGTTCCATCTATTGCTTCGAGGACCTGCGCCGAGGGTTCATGTTGAGGTTCACTACCTCAAAGAAGAGGAAGAAGGAGTCCGAGTCCCTGTTCCACATAAAGCAGGGGGTGAACGAGACGTTGGGGAGCTATGTGGATCGGTTCCAGGAGGAGGTCACCCAGGTCCAGGAGATGCCGGGCCACAGTCTGATGATGGCCTTCACACTGGGCCTGCAGCAGGGTTTCTTCCGCATGGAGCTGAAGAGAATTCCCCCCTCTCCTACGAGGAGCTGATGGAGAGGGCGGCGAGAGAGGTCGACGGGGAGGCGTCGAACCCAGAATTTGCAAGGAAGTTGGCCAGGTGGGCGACTGAGGAGGAAAAGGAGTCGAAGGGAGGTAGAGGACAGGAAGAGAGGAGGGGGGAGCCCAGGCAGAGGGAGCAGATGGAGCAGAGGCAGCTCCAAGGACATCAGCCGGGGTGGGGGCGTCAGGAGCCCGACCGTAGGCTGGGCTGGAGACCAGAGTGGCAGGGGCAGGGGCCACAGAGGGGATACCACGGGAGAGGTCACTATCAGGGGAGGCAGGACCAGTTCCACCCACCAGGCTGGAGGCAGGGTCAGAGGCCGCGGCTCCCCGATCAGGAGGAGGCCATGGCCATAGCCCTGGGGGCAAGGAGAGGGGTCATGAGAAGGAGGAGAAGGGAGTTCAGGGTGGAGCTGCCCTACTGCGACTTCCACCAGGAAGAGGGGCACGCAACAGCCACATGCCCGGAGTTCTTGGAGATGAGAGGGAACAGGGGTCGGCAGCAGCAGCAGGAGGAGGTGCGGCAGGAAGTGAGGATCGAGGAGGTCCTGCCCCGGGCGGAGGAGGATCGCTGTGAAGACCGGGTGGATGTGGGGACCCGAGGAGGGATCAGAGTGATCCACGGGGGAGTGGGAGTCGAGGCTTCCCGCAAGGCAAGTCTCCACACCATGTACCGGCGGAGCGTCGCCTCTACGTCCCAAACCCCGCCGCCAGAGGAGAGGATCACCTTCTCCAGAAGTGATATGCCAGAACACGAGGACCCGTTCTGTGATGCGCTGGTCATCAAGGCCGCCATCGAGAACTTCACTGTCTCTCGGATCCTCGTGGACAATGGGAGCTCCGTGAACGTCGTCTTCAAAAAGGCGTTTGACGCGATGCAGGTGGAGGCTAAGAGGGTGCTGGCCTCCGACGGACCCTTGTTCGGGTTCTCGGGAGAGAGAAAGGAAGTAGAGGGGGAGTCGGCCTCCATGTCACCTTGGGGGGGCAGTCCCGAAACTGCAAGTTCGTCATCGTGGACGCCCCCAGCAGCTACAGCGCAATCTTCGGAAGGCCCCTGATCAGCGCCTTCCGCTGCGTCCCCTCATCTTTCCACCAGTGCTTGAAGTTCAACATGGATGGGGTGCAGGTCAGGGTTAGGGGGGACCCAAAGGTGGCACGGGAGTGCTATGTCACTGCGGTGAACACCATCTCCTGGCAGGAGGGAGCCGAGGAGATGGGGCGGAGGATGGAGGAGGCCGAGCAGGGAGCAGGAGGGGAAGAGCAGGGAGTGAAGGGCTGCGCAGGGAAGGCGGTAGGTAGGAGGAGATCTGGAAGAGGTGGCCGAAGTAAGGGCCAAGGAAGGAGAGATGGAGGTAGAGGTCCCCGTTCTGAAAGAAGGGGACGCCGAAGGATGGGGAGAGCGGTCCAGGCTGGAGGCCGCAGAAGAAGTGGTGGAGCTGGAGGTGTTCACCCGGGGAGGAAGGATGGAGAAGGTTCGCGTCAGCGGAGGGCTGACCCCGGAGGACCAGGGCAGGATGCTGGAGTGCATCCAGAAGAACGTGGACATCTTCGCCTGGAGCGCCGCGGAGATGCCGGGGGTTGACGCGGATGTGGCTTGCCACCGCCTCAACCTGGACCCGGGAACACGCCCCGTCCAGCAAAAGAAGAGGTCCACGGCGGACAGGCTGGCGGAACCCATCAGGGAGGAGGTGGCGAAGCTTCTCAAAGCCGGCTTCGTGTCCGAAATTCAGTACCCCGGCTGGGTCTCAAACGTTGTGATGGTTAAAAAAGGAGACGGCCGCTGGCGGTTGTGTATCGATTTCTCTCTTCTTAATAAAGCTTGTCCTAAGGACTGTTACCCTTTGCCTCGGATCGACGCGCTGGTTGATTCCGCCGTCGGCTTTTCTGTAATGAGTTTTTTAGATGCCTTTTCAGGTTACCACCAGATCAGGATGCACCCCCGGACATCAAGGATGTCTCATTCATCACAGGGGACGGCTGCTACTGCTACAAGATGATGCCATTCGGGCTGAAGAACGCCGGGGCCACCTACCAAAAAATGATGGACAGGGTCTTCAAAGAGCAAAGGGGGAGAAACTTGGAGGTCTACGTGGACGACCTCATGATCAAGAGCCGGGACGTGGACTCCCACCTCCGGGACCTAGAGGAGACGTTCGCCACCCTGCGCAGATACAAAATGCGGCTGAATCCCCTTAAGTGTGTCTTTGGGGCAAGCCGGGGGAAGTTCCTGGGGCATCTCCTCACCCCCGCGGGGGTCGAGCCGAATCCGGACAAGGTCAGGGCCATCTTGGAGCTGGGATCCCCGCGGAATGCAAAGGAGGTCCAACGGTTGACAGGGAAGCTAGCAGGACTGAGTCGCTTCCTTTCTCGGTCAGGGGAGAAATGCTCCCCTTTCTTCAAAACGCTGAGGGGAGGCCAGAGGTTTGAATGGACCCAGGAATGTGATGAGGCGTTCCAGGCCCTCAAGGCGCAGCTGACACAGGCTCCGCTGCTCCAGGGGCCGAAGGAGGGTGAGGATTTGTTCTTATATCTCGGGGTCGGGGCAGAGGCCTTGAGCTCCGTCTTAGTACGTGAAGAGGGGAAGAGGCAGCTCCCCATTTATTATGTCAGCCGGGTCCTGAGGAAGGCCGAGCTCCGGTATCCAATCTTGGAGAAACTTGCATTCGCCCTAATCGTCTCAGCTCGGAGGCTACGGCCTTACTTCCAGGCGCACTCGATCCGAGTGGTGACCGACCATCCTCTCCGCAACATCTTCGAGGGGGTGGAGCACTCAGGCCGGCTGGCCAAGTGGTCGGTGGAGCTAAGCGAGTTCGATGTCTCCTTCGTTCCGCGGCTCTCAATCAAAGCTCAGGCGATGGCCGACTTCCTGGCCGACTACGTGGTAGAAGTAGCAGAGGAGGAGCTCACTTGCCCGACTCCTTGGAAGGTGAGGGTGGATGGAGCCTCAGGAAGGCATTCACTCGGGATAGGAGTGGTTCTGGAGAGCCCCAAGGGACTCAGATTGAGCAGACGGTGGTGGTGCATTTCCCCATTACCAACAACCAGGCCGAGTACGAAGCAGTGATAGCGGGGCTGCGCCTGGCCAGGGAGCTGGGGGTGCTGGATGTGGAGGTCCTAACCGACTCCATGGTGGTGGCTTCCCAGATCAACGGAGAGTTCGAAGCAAGGGAGCCCGCTCTGAAGTTATACTTGGTCAAAGTGAAGGGAGTCATAGGGACCTTCCAGACCTTCTCCATCCGGCACGTACCGAGGGGAGAGAATGACCATGCCGACCAGCTAGCAAAGCGCGGCCCCCAGGTGGGGGGCACCATCACCGACCTGTTCCGCCCCTCCATCGAAGAAGGGGAGCTCATGGAGATCGACCGGCAGCCTTCATGGATGGATCCAGTAGTAATTTTTCTCTCCACGGGAGAATATCCGGAGGGAGTAGACAAGAAGAAGCTGAGGCACAAGTCCGCTTACTACCTCCTTAAAGACGGGCAGCTATATAGGAAGACCCTCTCCGGGATGCTGGCCCGCTGCGTGTCCGAGGGTGAGGCGCAGAGGATCTTAGAAGAAGTCCACTCCGGAGAGTGCGGGAGTCATTCCGGGAGTCGGACCTTGGAAGGGAGGATAGTCAGGCAAGGGTATTTCTGGCCCACCCTGGGCCGGGACGCCGCAGAGTTCGCAAGAAGATGCCATAAGTGCCAGCTATTCGCCCCCCTCCAGCTACAGCCGGCCCAACAACTCAAGAGTATCACGGCCCCTTGGCCCTTTGCAATCTGGGGAATGGATTTGGTTGGACCGTTCCCACAGGCCAGCGGCCAGCGAAGGTTCCTCCTAGTGATGATCGACTACTTCTCAAAGTGGATGGAGGTGAAGGCACTGGCCAAGGTGACCTCCCAAGTAATCAGGAACTTCGTCTGGGGGGAGATCATCTGTCGCCACGGGATGCCGCAAGCCATCGTCACCGATAACGGACCTCAGTTCGCCAGTGCCGAGTTCACCAGTTTCTGCGAGCAGCTTGGGATCGACCTCAGATTCGCCTCGGTCCACCACCCCAGGAGCAACGGGCAGGTGGAGGCGGCAAACAAAATCATCGTCAATCTCCTCAAGAAGAAGGTGGAAAACTTGAGGGGGAGCTGGGTGGAGCAGCTCCCCGCCGTTCTTTGGGCCCTTAGAACCACTCCTAACACGGCCACGGGGGAGACCCCCTTCAAGCTCTCCCATGGATGCGAGGCGGTGCTCCCCATAGAATTTGAAGTCCAAACGCCGCGAGTCGGGACGGCCAAAGAGGGCCGAGAGGAATGACGAGCCGAGAACGAGGAGGAGCTGAGACTCTCCCTTGACATGGTGGAAAAGTTGAGGGACCTCTCAGCCATACGACAGGAGGAGGTCAAAAGGAGGATGGCAAAATACTTCGACAAGCATGTCAGGGTCAAGCAATTTGCAGAAGGAGACCTGGTGCTGAAGAAGGTGGATGCGGCAGGAAGGTCGACATCCGTGGGGAAGCTCAGCTGGGAGGGGCCATTCATTGTGAAGGAAGCTTTGAGGTCAGGGGGCTATCGGCTCCAAAATGTAGAGGGAGAGACCCTGAGTCTCACCTGGAGTGGAGACGACATGAAGAGGTTTTTTCCCTAAGCACCTGTAAGCGACGCGATTTGTTATAATGAAGTCTTTCTTCTCTTCCCCCCCCCCAGGATTGTCGTGTCTAGCTTGCTCAGAAAATCGGAATGTAATTGGACCCCGAGAAGATCCCGCTGCCAGGCTTCCACCTAGCTGGCAGGGCCGGAAGTCACTCGGTGTCATCCCTAGCCTCGAGAAGATCCCGCTGCCAGGCTTCCACCTAGCTGGCAGGGCCGGAAGTCACTCGATGGAATATGTTTGGACCCCGAGAAGATCCCGCTGCCAGGCTCCCACCTAGCTGGCAGGGCCGGAAGTCACTCGGTGTCATCCCTAGCCTCGAGAAGATCCCGCTGCCAGGCTTCCACCTAGCTGGCAGGGCCGGAAGTCACTCGATGGAATATGTTTGGACCCCGAGAAGATCCCGCTGCCAGGCTCCCACCGAGCTGGCAAGGCCGGAAGTCACTCGGTGTCATCCCTAGCCTCGAGAAGATCCCGCTGCCAGGCTTCCACCTAGCTGGCAGGGCCGGAAGTCACTCGATGGAATATGTTTGGACCCCGAGAAGATCCCGCTGCCAGGCTTCCACCTAGCTGGCAGGGCCGGAAGTCACTCGGTGTCATCCCTAGCCTCGAGAAGATCCCGCTGCCAGGCTTCCACCTAGCTGGCAGGGCCGGAAGTCACTCGATGGAATATGTTTGGACCCCGAGAAGATCCCGCTGCCAGGCTCCCACCTAGCTGGCAGGGCCGGAAGTCACTCGATGGAATATGTTTGGACCCCGAGAAGATCCCGCTGCCAGTCTCCCACCTAGCTGGCAGGGCCGGAAGTCACTCGGTGTCATCCCTAGCCTCGAGAAGATCCCGCTGTCAGGCTTCCACCTAGCTGGCAGGGCCGGAAGTCACTCGATGGAATATGTTTGGACCCCGAGAAGATCCCGCTGCCAGGCTCCCACATAGCTGGCAGGGCCGGAAGTCACTCGGTGTCATCCCTAGCCTCGAGAAGATCCCGCTGCCAGGCTTCCACCTAGCTGACAGGGCCGGAAGTCACTCGATGGAATATGTTCGGACCCCGAGAAGATCCCGCTGCCAGGCTCCCACCTAGCTAGCAGGGCCGGAAGTCACTCGGTGTCATCCCTAGCCTCGAGAAGATCCCGCTGCCAGGCTTCCACCTAGCTGGCAGGGCCGGAAGTCACTCGATGGAATGATTCAGTAGACGATAACCTGCAACCCAGAACAAATCACGTTGTCGGATTCCCACCTAGCCGGCGAGGCCGGGAATTACTCGAAAGGCATGAGCAGCAGGTCGGAATCACAAGAGTTAGTCAGAGAAAAGGGAGAAAGGGCCTAGCATAGCCCCACCCTCAAGCCCCAGGAAAGGCGGCCGAGTAAACACAAAGGCCTGGGCGAGAGCCCGCAGGGAATTAGGCATACGGCCGAGGGACGAGCCGGCTCGCCTCGCTCGAGGGACGAACCGGCTCGCCTCGCTCGGCGGACGGGCAGCCACCTCGCCCGAGCCGGGCCGCAGGGGCAGGTCGCGCCATCCGGCAATAACAGCGTTGGAAGAAATAAAAAGGGGGCGAGAGAGCACTTATAAAAAGACCAACAGCTAAAAAATACGAAGTATAGGCGCAACTCGCGCGCACATCTCAGAACAGATTGTTATGCATGATAATGTTCATCTAAAAGAATAAATTACAAGAGTCTGGGGAAACGCGAGATCAGGGGTGAGAAATCCTAAATGGGCTGGAAGCCTTTGTCGCCAGGCTCCGGCACGGGGAGAAACAGCGCCGGCACCACGTCTTTCGCCGAGAGTCCCGCTGCCTCGCTCGTAAGCAGATCCGCGCGCCTCAGCGTTTGCATCGTGTATCTCGCTGCGCTGGCCGCGTTCTTTTGCATTAGCACTTCCAGGTCGTAGTCAGAGAGGTGCTCGCGCGGGCAGACCCTGCTGTCTGGAGGAGGGACAGCGGCGGCGGCCTCCAGCTCGCGTACCCGCGCCTCCAACGCCGCCTTCTCTTGGCCAAGGGTGGCGATCTCGGCACCCATCCGGCTCGCCGTCGCCGCGTCCTGGGGAAAGGTATAAGAATAATCGTGATCTGTGCCCGCGAAAAAGGGGGAGGGTAATTCAGGTTGAGCACGTACCGCCCCGCCCAGGTACTGAGCGAGGGTCTCCTCGGCAGCGTCGGCTCGCCCCCTCTGAAGGTCCGCGTCCGCCTGAGCGAGCTTTCGGGCCACTTCCTTCTCATCCGCCATCTTTTGGATGGACGCGGCGTTCCGCTCCACCTGGGTGCAGCGCCTCCCCACCATGTGAGCCAGCTCCAGACCGCGCAGCTGGGCCCGTGCGCTCTCATGAATCAGCACTCGCGTCTCCTCCTTGTCATAAATGGCGGCGTCTTCGCGCGAGTACAGACCAAAGGAGAGGCTGTACGCCTCCCCGCCGATGGTATCCTGCTCCATCCAGCTCGGCAGCAGGGTCGAGATCGTCGCGCGGTTCGACTCCTTATCCCACGACAGGAGCGGGACGCCGAGCTCGTCCTGGTACCTCTCGCCGTAGCCAAAGTTACGATGCCCTCTCGGCACAGGCTCCGCAGCAGCTTGAGACCCGCCCGGCGGCGCGGAGGTGCCCGCCACCCTGACCGGGGAGTCGCTGGTTGAGGCAACCTGCGGGGGCGAGGGGCCCTCAGCCGGTAGGACCGCAGGGGCCTTGCCCTTTCTTTGGCTCGCGGCGGGTTGATGATCCACGGTCTTCGCCACCTTCGGCGGAGGGACTGGCTGTCCGCCACCCGGCCGCTTCTTGGCCGGGACCGATGGGATGTCGCGCTGGGCGGCATCCGCAGCCTGCGCACGGGCGAGAACCCCGGGGGGAATACGAGCGCTCTCGTAAGGAGGATGCAGAGGGATATCACGCTCGCCTGACAGAAGGAAGGGGTGAGATAAAGGAAGAAAGGGAATAAGGTATAACAGCGGCGAGTAACAAACCTCCCCCCGGCGGGACAGCAGCGAGGTCGTCAAGATGGCGGCGCAGGAACGCGACCTCAAAGTTCTTCCCAGCGAAGAACGCGCACAGATCAGCTTCGTGGCCGCCTAGGCTGGGTGGTCGGTAGCTCGCCTCGCTGAGCTGCACCGGCGAGAAGGGAACATTGCCGAAGTCCCCTTTGACGAACAGGAACATCTTCAGCCAGTTGTGGCTCTTGTTAACTGTCTCCCGCACCTTGAGGTGGGCGCTGGAGAAGTAGGCCGTCCCGTCTCGATTCGCCCTGAAGGAGAACAGCTTCCGGAACACTGCGAGGCTGAACTCCACCCGCTCCTCTCGCAGGAAGCAGGCGAACCCCATCATGACGGCGATGGAGTTCGGGGTCATCTGGCCCAGGACGACCCCGAAGTATTTTAGCACCTGGCGCACCTCGGGCCACAGGGGGAGTCGCAGGCCTACCTCAAAGTGAGCGAGAGGGATGGCGAGCTCATCCCTAGACAGGTCGTTGATTTTCTCCCCCTCTTCGGGTCGCCTCGCAGAAAACCCGGCTGGGATATGGTCGCCTAGAGCTTCCAAGTATTCGCGCTCTGTGATAACGGCGCGAGGGAAATCATGCTCGGAGAAGGTCCAAGCGCACTTGCTTCGGCCGTCCACGTCGCCGCCGCCTCCGCCCATCCCCGTCGAGTCGCCGCCGAACGCGCGAGAAAAAGCCAGAAGGCGAACACAGACGATACTCCGCGGGAACGGGAAGCAAGAAAGTTTGGAATCGGTGGAGATATTAGGGCATGTAAGGCCTATTTATAGGAAAAGAGAAAGGGCGGGAAACTTCCCGCCGAAAGGCAGGGTGCGGATAGCAATAATCAGCCCGACGGTTCGACTTCCCGCGCGCGACCGCACCTCAAAGGTCGAGCCGGCACGGTTCTCGCCCGGCTGCAACCGCGGAAGACCAGTGCGAACCAACCCCAGCCCGCACCCGCACGCCGTTCCGCGCAAGACGGGAGATTCCCGTCTGGCGAGCTCCTCGGCTCGCCCTCGCCCCGATCAACGCAAAAGGAAGAATGGACCTTTCCCTTAACCCGCCCACAGAAAACAAAAGAAAAGCAGCACGATAATTTCAATACATCTCAGCAACAAAATAGTTAGGCCCATAGGCGGGCTAAAAGAGTCGCAAGCCATTACAAATACAAGATAACTGCGAAATGACGATAACCCCGTGGTATCCCGCGAGCGAGGGGCAAACAACTGGGTCAGTACTCGACCCACTTCCACCTGTGCCGCCTCTTCGTTCCCGACCGAGGCGGCACACGGGGATCGTGGTAATCGCGAACCGCCACCAGCTCCCGCTGAGCCAGGCCGACCTTCTCCACGGCGCTCTTAAGATGCCCCTCGGCTCGCGTTATATGCACGCCCGGCGAGGTGACATCGTCGTCTTCCGCTTCGCGCGGAGGGCCCTCCAAGGCTGCGAGCCGGGCCTCGGTCTCGGCCTTGTCGTCATCGATTCTCTTCATGATCTCCTGCAGCAGCAGTGTGTGTTTCTGGAATAGCCGCGTCACCTGCCTCTTCATCCCCGCCGCATCGGTCGGGTCGCCCAGATAGTCAGAAACACTGTCCACGTCAGGCGGAGGCGAGTACCCTTCGCTCATCTCGGTCTCAGGAGAGGCCCTGTGAAAGCCTGCAAGCGGGGAGGGGTCAGAATGAGCGAGCAAGAGACAAAGCCGACGATAAAAACCAGCTCACCAGGGGTTGACACGTCGCCCGCACCGGCGGATAGGCGAGAAGAGCCCGGCCGACCCCGAAAGGTTTCCCCCTCGAGGGTCTCGAGGGATTTTCCCAGTCCGTGGGAAGCCGGCGGGTGGGGGGTTTCCGGAGGTGGGCGGTCCAGACCTGGGGAACTCGCGACCTTCTCAGGCGACGGAGGAGGGGGACGATCCTCTCCCCGGTTCTCCACCTCCTCACAGGGAATTACCTGCAAAACAGAAAATCAGAGAAGCAGCGATAATCCGCGAAAGGCCACGTACCCCAGGGACGACCTCAGCACCCGCCGCCGAGCTGGAGGCCGGACAGTCACCCGCCAGAGAACGCCTAACAATCTTTCCCTTCGCCGGCCTGAAGAGAGGGCCAGAAGATCCGCGTACTAGCCATGGGGCGGCCTCGAGGGCCTCCTCCTGAGTCTGCAGGACCGCTGCCGCCAGGCGAGCTCGCACCTCTTTGCTAACCGGCATCGAGAAACAAAAGTCTGTTCAGAGAAAATAAAGGGATTTGGGGAGCCTCCTACAGGGGTCAGCGGTACGTATTTATAGCCGGACAGTGGGGGCCACCAAAAGATTCCCTGCCAGCTCAGCACAGTGCTCGCCGAACACGCGGGTTGGATGATTCTTTCCGAGCTTGATTCAAGCTCAAAAAGAGCGGGGATTGTGTACAACCCCGTGTCCGGCGAGCGGGTCCCGCCAGAGAGGTTGAGCAGAGCGGCAGAAGGGTTGGCCCGCTCCCGCCCATTTCAGGCGAGCGAGCCGGCAGGCGAGCGAGCGGGTCGGAGAAGGAATCCTTGGCCAAAGCAGATAAGCCCGGCGACCTGTGATATGCGAGTCGCGACCTTGATCGCGACGATCGCCGGCCAACCCGCACGCGACCTGGCTGCCGGTCCGCCCGGCAGAAGACGGACAGCTCGCCCATATCGCCTCGCGCTCGCCCAGGGAGGATAGGCGAGCCGCGAGGCCAGGCCGCGCCCGCCTCCTGCGGGGAAACTGGAGGCGAGCTGACCCCCAGGGGTGCGAATAGCTACTCAGAACAGCGGAGCCCCGCTGTTGGCAGACCAGGTTGGACTGCGCATAGCTATTCAGAACAGCGGAGTTTGGCTGTTGGCAGGCCCAACCAGGGGCTTTTTGGTATTTCCAGGTCAGTTCTTTTGGTTATTGGCAGTTCAGATTCTGGAAATCTATAAATAAGACCCAAGGGGTACCTCAGAGGACATGCTTCCAGTGCCTCCTTACTCTCATTTGTTCTCTGAGGGTACCTTAGCTCGGCTCTTGGCTAAGGAGGGGAAGCGCTCAGAGATCTTCCGGGTTTGTGGTGGGACCTCCCTGCCGAGCCCTTGGGTCTGTCCTTTCTTGTCTCTTTCGTTGTTTTTCTTGCAGGTGCAAAGTAGGCGCGAGACCACCCCTTCCCCAAGGGTCGAACTCCACAAGAGGCCGGTTTCCGGTTTCAACAACCGGGCTATGATTTATTTCAGATACAAACAGAGCAATGCTGACCACACCTTGTTTGTGAAACACAGAGAGGATAAAGTTGTTGTTCTTATTGTCTATGTGGATGATATAGTAACCGACGATGATACAAAGAGGTCGAACTTTTAAAGTTTAGATTGGCTAGGGAATTTGAAGTGAAGGACGATATATGACATGACTCTTTTTATCCTGGAGAGCCAGTCCTCAGCTTGCAAGTATTTTCTTGGCATTGCTCTGTTTGTATAGGAAATGTTGATGAGGTCAGGACGTCGGGGATTGAGGTGTCTAGATCCAAACATGAGATCTTTATATCTCAAAGGAAGTATGTTCTGGACTTACTTGAGACAACTAAAATGCCCGGGTGCAAGCCGACAGATACACTAATTGAAGTCAATCACAAACTAGGAAGGGATATAGGAGATGTTGATGATATACCATACTTCCAACGACTAGTGGGAAAACTTATCTCTCTCACACACACTCATCCGAACATATCTTATGCGGTGGGGGTCCTTTGTCAGTACATGCACTCACCTAGATCTCATCACCTAATATGCTGCTTACTGGGTCCTGAGGTATCTCAAGTCTTCTCCTGGCAAGGAAATACTATTCTCACCCAACGAGGCATTGACTGTATAGGTCTATACTAACGCGGACTGGGCAAGCTCAGTTGATGATCGGAGGTCAACATCAGGGTATTGCTCTCTTGACGGGGGAAGTTTAGCGACTTGGAGAAGTGTTGGAGCATGAGGAGGCCAGGCGGTTTATATCTAGCCGCAACGGTCTGCTTCTCTCAGCGGTCTGACAGTTTGGCTCAACGGTCTAGTGGTGGATCTCAGCTAGTGATCGACAACAGCAATGGCGGTCTAAGGGTTAGTCGCAGCAGCGGCTTGGTGGTTAACCCCAACAGCTGTCTGGCAATTAGCCGCAACAGTGGTCTGGTGACTAACCACAGCAGCGGTCTGGTGATTAACCACAGCAGCGGTCTGGCTATTAGCCCAACAACAATCTGAAGATTAACCGCAACAACGATCTGACCATTAGCCACAACAACAGTCTGAAGATTTGTCGTATCAGCGGTCTGGATGTTAGCCGCAACAGTCTGGAAGTAGCCGCAGCTGGTCTGGAGACATCCGCAGCAGCGGACTGGATGTTAACCGCAGCGGTCTGGAAGTTGCCGCAGCTGGTCTAAAGAGAGCCGCAACAGCGAACTCGATGATAGCCGTAGCGGTCTGGAGGAAGCCGCAGCGGTCTGGAGATAGCCGCAGCTGCGGTCTTGGTGTTAGCTGATGCAAGAGTTCTGGAGATGTTTATATTTTGTAAAGTCTAGCGGTTTGACTATGTCAAACCGCCCAACCCGCGCGGCTTGTATTTAGTCTCACATCGATTGTTGTATTCTCTCATCTCCTCCGTCTTCTATAAATAAGGAGGCATACATATGTAATGATTATCTTTTTGGAGCAATAAAAATTGTGTTTTATTTATCTCTTGTCCATTTATTCGCTTATTTTCACATGGTATCAGAGCGAATCGATCTTTTGCTCCAATAAGATTGTGGTTTGTTTGTCTAACCGTGTCGGCTTCTTTCGGTTTGCTTCCCGCGCCGGCTTCTCAGCTGTTCGTCGTTTCTCTTCTCTGTTGCGGGTTCCGCATTTGGGTCGCGGCATCTTCCTTGCCGCTGGTGTGTTGACACCGTGACCGTGCAGAGTCTTTCTCTTCTCTTTTTCTTTTTCTTCTTTGCGGCTTCTTTTCTTGTTCCCGCGGCTTCTGCTCTAGTCGCGCGGTTTCCCTCCCTGCCCTCCCTTGCTGGTTCTGTTCGCGTGACTTCTGTTCTTGTCGTGCGTTTGCTTTTGTGGCTTGTGTTCGTGTGGGTTGTTTGCTCTACCCGTGCGGTTTCTCTCTGGTTTCTATGGACACTCCCGCTCTATCTTCTTTTTCTACTATCTCTACCCCCTCTCTTTCTACTTCTTTGTTCTCTGCTTATGGTAATCTGAGAACTGCTTCGAAGCTTACAGGTCTCAATTACCTTGATTAGAGTGTGTCCTTCATTTTTCTATTGCATTCTCTGCGCAAGCGTCATCATTTGACTGATGATCCCCCTCCTTCTGGCTCTGTTGCTTTTGATAATTGGGATGCTTCTGATGCCTTAGTGCGTACTTAGTTGGCCAATAGTTTGTCTGATAAGTGCCTTCCTGTCATCCGTCATGATCCGACGGTCAAGGCTGCCTGAAATCATATTGCCGCTTTATATTCCAAGGGATCTCAGACTTCGCGCCTTTATACTATGTATGCTGATCTCTTTGCTCGACCAGTCATGACTCCTGCTTCTGCCTATCAGGAGGTTCAGGTTCTTGGTGCCGAACTTCTTCAACATAGACCATTTTCTGCTAATCTAATCGAGCAACACAAACATTTTCAGGAGCTTTTTGTGGTTTGCTATCTTCTTCGTCTACCAGACTCTTATGATATGATCCGCCAACAAATTCTTGGAGAGAGGGATACTCCTACTCTGGATGCTATTGCTGCCAGAATTTTTGATATTACTACTCTTCTATAGTGTCCGTTGCTTTCGTCTCCGTCTCCTGATCTTATTGCTCATCCTGCTCGTCATGACCCCTCTGGTGGCCGTGGAGGCCGTACTGGTGGCCGTGGTGGTGGCAGTGGTTATTCCAAGCATCTCTGTTCTCATTGTGGCCGACTTGGTCACTTGGTTGATCGTTGTTGGACCAAACATCCTCATCTTCATCCAACATCGGTTGATTCCTCCAAGCAGTCTACTTCTTCTCTAGCTACTTCTAGTGTAGCTCAGTTGGCTATGACGGGTAAGTGGCTCATTGATTCTGGTGCTAATAATCATATGACAGACAATGCTCGTCTTTTCTCTTATCTTGACAAGAGCAACTAGTTACCTTTGGTCCTTATTGTGGATGGTTCTCCGTCTCCGGTTTGTGGTTCTGGCACCGTGCACGTTACTCTCTTCAGCTGCAGGACATTCTTTATGTCCTGAATTTTTCGTGCAACCTTCTTTCTGTTACAGCTCTTTTTAAACAGTTGAATTGTGAAGTTATTTTTACTGCCTGTACTTGTGTTTTTCAGATTCCTCATTCTAATGAGATGATTGCTACTGAGACTGAGAATGACGATTTGTTCTATCTTGATACTGCTTTTGCATTTTCTGCATCTTCTTCTCTTTTTCTGTGACATCTTCGCCTTGGACATCCCCCTTCTTGGATTCTTTATCAACTTCCGCCTGATCTCCCTCGCGGCGACCCTTCTCTTGATTGTGAAGCTTGTCAGTTTGGCAAGCATCACCAGTCTACATTTCCTGCTAAACATGGCCGCAGTTCTTCTCGTCCATTTGACCTGGTTCATTCAGATATTTGGGGGCCTGTTCCCCTTCAAACTGTTGGTAGAGATAGTTTGTATTTTGTTATATTCATAAATGATTTTTCTCGCTGTACTTGGTTGTATTTATTACAAGAACTTTCTGAGAGTTTTTTCATTTTCTCTGCATTTTATAATAAAATTCGTACACAATTTGATACCTATATTAAAACTCTTCGCACTGATAATGCTAAGGAATGCCTTAGTCATCAGTTTACATCATTTTGTTTGGATCATGACATTGTCCATCAGACTACTTGCCCTTACACTTCACAACAGAATGGTGTTGGTGAGCGTAAAAATCGTCATCTTCTGGATGTGGCTCGTAGTCTTCTTACTCATGCATGTTTCCCGCTCTTATTGGGGTCATGCGGCTTTTCTTGCCTATTTTCTTATTAATTGAGTTCCGTCTTCGGTTCTCAATGACAAGACTCCTTTTTTCTATTCTCTATCCTGATGGGACACCATTTCCGTTATCTCCTCGTGTCTTTGGATGCACAACGTTTGTCCATTCTCCTGTTTCTGGACGCGACAAACTTTCTCCTCGTTTGATCAAGTGCGTCTTTTTGGGCTATTGTCCGACACAGAATGAATATCAGTGTTTTGATCCTATTCTTAGGAGACATTATGTCTCGGCGGATGTTACTTTCTTTGAAGATGCTCCATTCTTTTCTTCTCCCTCTCCTCTTCCTGCTTCTGATGATTCTTCTTCTGTTCCAAATATATCGGCACCTCTTCCCGAGCCTGCTTTTCTTTCTCCTCCTCCTACTGATTCTTCTATTGTCCCTGATTCTTCTCCTGAGCCGCTGCCAACAGCTCCCAGCCCAGTAGTCTCTTTTTTGGATAAGGCTGATACTGTAGACATGACAGATCTGGATCTTCCGATCGCTCTTCAGAAAGGTGTTCACTCCTGCACTCAACATCTTCTTCAAGCTGTGGTCTCTTATGCTCATCTCTCTTCTTTGTCTAGAAGCTTTGCTCTTGCCCTGTCGGCAAATGTGGTTTCATCCGTGTATCGAGATGCCCTTGTTATTCCTCGTTGGAAGGCTGCAATGGATGAAGAGATGCACACTCTTACTGAACGGGATACTTGGATATTTTTTCTACTCCTCCAGGAGTTGATGTGCTTGGCTCTCGCTGGCTATTTGTCATCAAATTTCTTCAAGATGGTTTTATTGATCGTTACAAGGCTCAGCTTGTTGCCAAAGGTTTTATTGATTTCTTTGATACCTTCTCTCCCGGCTAGGATTACTACAATCCGTGTTCTTTTTTTGGTGGCTGTCAACAGGGACTGAGAAATGTCTCAGTTGGATGTGAAGAATGCCTTTTTTTATGGCGATTTGCAGGAAACTGTCTATATGGAGCAACCTCCTGGGTATGTTGCTCAGAGGGAGTCTCAGGTCTGTAAACTGCGAAAGACGATCTATGGTATTAAACAGAGTCTTAGGGACTTGTTTGACAAGTTCAACAAAGTTATTTTTGTGGTTGGATATTTCGATTTACTCGAAGTACTGCAGATCACTCCTTGTTCATTCGCAAAACATCGGCTGATCTTGTTATTTTTGCAGTTTATGTCGATGATATTCTGCTTACAGGAGATGATAGAGACGGTGTGAATATGACAAAGAAACTTCTTCTTCGACATTTTGTTACTAAAGATATGAGCTTTCCGAAATATTTCGTGGGAATTGAAATATCCAGGAAATCAGGGCCTATTGTTCTATCACAGCGGAAGTATGCGTTCGATCTCTTAAAAGAGAGGTCTTCTTGGGGCTAAGCCCGCGCGGTCTCCAGTATCTGTTGGAGATGACAAGTGTTTGAGTAAGGACTCACCTCTTCTTGAGGATGTCACCAGGTACACTCGACTTGTTGGAAAACTCATTTATCTGACAGTCACAAAGCCGGATATTTGTTATGCAGTGGGAAGAGTGAGCCAGTTTATGCAAGCTACTAAGAAGTGTCATTTTCAATCGACAAAGAAGATTCTAGAGTATGTGAAAGGTGCTTCAGGAAAAGGACTTCTGTTTCAGAAAAAGGGACATTTGAAGGTTGAGGCATACTCTAATGCTAGCTATGCAGATGATAAAAAAGACAAAAAATCTACGTCAGGGTTCTGTACTTTTGTTGAAGGAAATTTGGTCAGCTGGATGAGCAAGAAAAAAAGCATTGTCTCCATGTCTAGTGCAGAAGCCTAGTATAGAAGCATAGCTCTGACTACTTGCGAGCTGAAGTGGTTGCAGACACTAATGCTTGATTTTAGAGAGATTTATGATCATCCTCTGCCAATATTTTGTGATAATAAGGCGTTATATATATTTCAAGGAATCCCGTCTTTCATGAAAGAACGAAGTGTCACAACTCGCATTTTCTCTGAATTTAAATGTAAATCATAGTAAGAGAAAACACGCGCCGTGATGTCACACCGTGCAAGGGATAATTACAAACGTTCAAGCAAAATCCCACCCTAATACAGTTTATGAAAATACCAAGTTTTGATCTGAGGAAAACATGTTTTAAGTTGGGTTTTGGTGATCGTATCCCTCAACTCAGTGGATCAACTAGTACACAACAAAAAAATATAAGTATACACTACGAAAAAAATGCCTTGTTTATATTATTTGACATCCTACATGAGTAAAAACATCCATACAGGACAACTCATGGTATGCATGACTCTAGATTTAGTTTAACATGAAAATAACTTTTACGATCGTCAAACATAGTGATTTTAGTTTGAAAGATGACATGTATGATGTGTTAGAAGTAATACTTTTATAATTTAAAAATATCTAACATGCAACGTAGCATAAAACCTTTATAAAGAGCAAGTAATTCAATAAGAGATACAAAAAAAAGGCTTAGCAGCTAGCAATTACTTAACATTGTACAAAAATCCAGTGGATATCAACAACCTGACATGAACCCACTAAAAGAGTATGCATGTCTGAACAAGAATAAAACAACACACTACCTCACAATCAGTGAGTAAAGAGACAGCTGCAGCCACAGCAGAACACAAACGAGCATCAAATCTAGCCACTCAACCGGCTACTTCTCCAAACCCGAGACATTCAAAGAAACAACACCTCAGCCAGAAATAAAAATACAAGTGGTGAGGAAGATGAAAAGGTTAGTCAAAAACCAAACAGAACCAAAGGTTACCAACCCAAACATGGGGAAGAAGCTGATAAACCTCAGCAATTAAGCCAAAAGACCGAGACAAATGATTAACATATAAAGTCCAAAAGTACGAAATTTGCACCAAGTGCGATGAAGACCTAAGTTTTAAGAAACATGCATATAAATAACTGAAGTATAAGGAATTAATTAGCCCATAACTTGGTGAACAAAAACACCGACTACAAATCCAGCACCTGTGGTGGTGGGAACCTACCCAACACACCACCAACAAAAAAAACTTCACAAAGGGCCCAAGGAAAGGTGGTCTTATACCTTGACACACCCAAAACCGGGGAAAAACCGGCACCTGCGGTGGTGGGGACCTACCCAACATACCAGCAATCACATACCCATACCGGGCAAACCCACCAGGGCAATAATTCAACAAAAAAGCATCAGGTTGGTGGTCATTTATCCACTGCCAACCTAGCCATAAACATACAACCAAAACACCGACCACCATAGTCAAACACAGACAAACCACAACCAAAACACTGAGCTTCTCCCATAATAAATGGAGGAATAAATCCCAGAAATAGACCTAAGGCCAAACCTGACGAATTAGATACAATTCGACCATTGAAAACCAAGTCCATACTGATTCGTCAAGTATACTCGCCGAATACAGCCCCCGTGGCTTGTATTTAGTCCCACATCGATTGTTGTATTCTCTCATCTCCCCTATCTTCTATAAATAAGGGGACATACCTATGTAATGATTATCTTTTTAGAGCAATAAAATTTTTGTTTTACTTACCTCTTGTCCGTTTATTCGCTTATTTTTCACAAGAAGCCAGAAACAATATGTTGTGGACAGATCCAGCACAGAGGCAGAGTTCTGTGCCATGACACAGGTATATTTGAAGGGTTATGGATTCAGTCGGTCTTGAAGGACCTTGGCATGAAGTGTGATGATCCAATCATGATCTATTGTGATAATAAAACCGCTATCAGCATCGCTCACAGTCTGTTCCAACACAATCGCACCATACACGTGGAGATCGACAAACACTTCATCAAGAAAAACATAGTTAGGGGGGTTGTGAGTACCCATTTTGTTTCATCAAACCAGCAACTTGCAGATGTGCTTACCAAATGGTTGAGTCAGAACTCATTTGACAGAATACTGAACAAGTTGGACATGACAAACATTACACGCCGAACTTGAGGGGGAGTGTTCAAATATTTTGGTGTTACATTTTATGTTTTTTTTTCGTCTTTACTGTGTGTGATGTAATCCCGTGTATGTGTGTGTATATATATATACATACGGGTGTCTCTAATTTGTTTAGTTCAGAATTATTCTTCCTTGCTCAACAGTCACCTTATCAACAACTATTGTTTGAGAGGTCTTATCAAAATTTCTTGTATTTGTTTGGATCTCCTAATCATAAGATGCAATTGTAATCGGTTCTAAGAGTTTTCTTATCAAAAGTCTCAACATTTTATATAGTTGATAACCTACCAAGGGCTAGAAGAGGGGACGTGTAATATCTCGACTTTTTATTGGATCACTAGGACCCTAGCTGACCCAATTAAGGCTACCCAATTACACACTAGGTACCATTGAAATTAGGAAACGACCTCAAAATGTCATTTTGAGTAAATAAACTCCGAATTATCTTATGTCAGTTGCGTTAGACTCATATGACTTATACGAGTGCATCACAACTCGTTTTGTTTAAATCCGGCGTCATTTAGCGGAAAAGATCATTTTAAGTAACGTTATTCGATACAACGATATCAAATTGTCATTTTGAACAAATGAGCTCAAATTCACTTATATTAGTTGCATTAAACTCGTATGACCTATAGGAGCGCAACGCAACTCGTTTCGTCTGAATCTGAAGTTATTTTATGTAAGTGACCGTTTTAGGATGCGTTGTTTGACACGATCACCCCAAAATGTCATTTTGAACAAAGGAACTCAGAATTGATTTCTGTCAGTTACGTTACACTCATATGACCCATACGAGTGCAACGTAACTTGTTTCTTCTGAATCCGAGGGCATTTAGCGAAAATGAACATTTTAAGTAATACTATTTGACACAATGACCCCGAATTGTCATTTTGAGCAATGAAGCTCAGAATTGGTTTTTGTCAGTTTCGTTAGACTCGTATGACCTTTATGAATACAGAACAACTCGTTTCGTTTTAATTTGAGGCCGTTTAATGAAAACGACAGTATTTGTTCATGTCGTTCAACACAATCACCCCAAGATCATTTTTTGTGCAAATTCGCTCATAATTGATTCCAGATTGTTGTATTGAACTCTTATGATCAATACAAGTGTAACAGAACTTGTTTCCCTCAATTTTGATGTTGCTTAATTAACTTAATAAAAATAGATCTCGAAAAATTATATGATATCTGGAAAAGCGTGAACATTTGAATTCAACCCCATTGCTTGAACATTGACTCGTCACTCGACGATTCAGTCCTACTGACCTTGACCCACATCGTGGGCTCACCATAAGGTTGACTTTGATCAAACTCCAATAAAAGACAATTTTGTGGAAATTTTAAAAAGCCCTCACTATACCTCCACCTACCCCAAACTCAAGATCCACTGAAGCCCACTTAAGCTCAGCTTGGGCATGGGCCCCTCGGCATCAGATTACTAAATAAGGCTTGGGAATTGGGAAAACCTAAACTAAGCATGATATCTGTTTCTTTCTCTCCCAAGCTGAGAATTAAAAGCACTGATCTTTCGCGGCCTCCAGAGTTTTACTTTTAAGGTTCAAGCCTCTCTAACCCCATCCAAACCACCTACACTCACCTAAGCAAGTACATCCACCCCCTCCATGCATGCCTCCTCCCCCTTTAATCCAACCATGGTTGGATGTGGCCCAATCATGACTTTCTTAACCTTGAAGGAGAAGGGACCCTTACCACCCCCTGTCGGAGCTGCACCTCGAGCAAGCCAAGCGCCACCTCCTCCTCCCTCCAGGAGGTGGGTTTCGTCCCCCTCCCCTCCTCTCTAGCCCTTGGAACGGCCTATGAGGAGGCTCTGCCTCGCTGGAGAGTAGTTGCAGTGCACCGCCGTCCTCTGCAACTACTCTTTCAGACAGTTGTCGGCTTTAGGATGCCGGGAGAGACGACAGCCTCCGGTGAGTCAGCCGGAGGTGGTGGCGTGACCGACCGCCGGCCGGCCGGCGGTGACAAATACACGATAGTCTCTGCCTCCCGCGGGCAAGCAGCTGCCATCCGATCTCCATCAAGAGATCGAACGGCTGTGATCTCATGAAAGAGATCAGAATAATGATCGAGTCCCCACAGTGAATTTGCGCCCGATTCGTTGTGAGGCCTCTGCTCCCGCGCGGTTTGGCTCGATCTCAGGGAGACCCAGTGCTCCAATATTTGTGTATAGTTCAATTGCAATTACACATGAATGATTTTGTTTTTTGTGAGGCCAATTTAGATCCCAAATGAGAAAATTTTGAACGTCAAATTTGTAGCTTATATCCAGAGCTGTCTTCAGTATGAAAAATGTGGATGATGGTTGTGTTGGAAGTACAAAAAGGTCGGAGTTAAGCTATGTTGTCAACCAATTTATTGATGAAGCAATGGGTGAAAATGAGACATTCACATTCGCCATGATTACTTTACGTGATGCATTGGAGGAAATGCAAAAGATGAAAGCAGTAAAAGGGAAGGATAAAGGGGTAAGGGGGGATGCTGTACTGCACCGTGCAGTGCAACATCCAGCAGTTGGGAGTGCACCAGCACTCGCGCACGCATCTCGGGGCGAGTGTTGCACTCTCAGCCATTCGATGTGCTGCACTGCACGGTGCAGTGCATCACACCCCCCGCTTCCAGGATAAAGTCATGGATGAAGAAACAACTGTAGAAAAGGATGGAATTTCACAATTTTTCACAAATGTGGGAAATAGGGTGGCTTCTAGTGAGCTTTGTATCAAGGAACCCGATGTAGCAAGACCCAAGGGGAGTGGAAAGCGTTTGAAGTCAACGTTGGAGAAGCAAGTCGCAAAAACTAGGCTTTGTAATTCATGCAAGCAACGTGGAGTCAACCACGATAAAAGAAACTGTCCTCTGCTCTAGCCAGCGGGGTGAACAATTTAAGTTTCAGGCTTTTGTATTTCTTGTGTTGCTTGTCATATATATAAGCATAATTGTTTGTGACTTCCTGTCTATAGCAATTTTGTATTTATAGCTAGCATAATTCAAACATTCAATCAATGAAAGCATAACATGATGACTGAATTGTTGAAACTTGTGCTTGCTTAAATTGTTATTGTATCTTTGTATCTTAAGCCATAATTATATAACTGCTGCTAAGTGACCTCCCTATTTCCTGTGGATTGCAGTGTTCTAAGCCTAGAGGAAGATGTGGCCTTTTTCAACTGTGTTGTCCTCAGCTTGAACATTTTATTCAAATACTCCGGTCTACTCATAGTTCTCCATGAATGTTGGTGATGCAATTTAGCATGACCAGAGAAGTGGGTGCAAATTCAAAGTCATCTGCGAAGCTTGATTGACGTGTAGTCTTCCGCCGACATGCATTTTTTATTTGTTTGGATATGTTCTATACTGTAACCAGCTTGGAATTCTTAAAGTCTTGGGCTGTGTTCTTATTCTGCCATGGGGGGGGGGGGGGGGGGGGGGGGGGGGGGGGATCTCTAAACTGAAACTTAATGCCTAGACTCAAAGTGTTTGAATGGACACGCGTAGAATTTGTTGTTTCTTGTGATATGCTAGGGCTGCTGAAAAACGGGAGAGATTTGGTGTGTTCGTCGTCGGCGGAGGTGCGGATTTGGAGGATTGCGACGGCTAGGGCGGCAACAGAGCGGGATAGATTTGGAGGACTGCGGCGTCTAGGGCGGCGACAGAGCTATATGCGATTTGGAGGACTGCGGCGGGTAGGGCGGCGGAGGAGCGGGAGCTATTTCCACGATCTCCGGGAGATGTGAGGTTCAGGGCGGCGGAGATTCTTCGGGAGAGGATTGCCGCGGGAAAAATCTGGCGGAAAGAGGGATCCGGGAAATAAAATACGAATGATTCTTGCCGTTGGATGTCAACCGATGGCCAAGATCGTGGTTCTCTACAAGTCGTGTTCATAAAGCCCCCAAGTGCGGGCCTAAACCGGGCCTCCCGGGCCCGGGATTTCCCGAACCGGGCCCTGATTAGAGCCGGGCCGTGCATCTGGCTCCGGGAGGGCCTGCTAAGGCCCCCAGGGCCGGGCCGGGCGCGGGCTTAGCCCGGGCCCGGTTTTTTTTAAAAAAAATTAATTTTTTTAATAAAAGAATTAAATATAATTTATAAATATCATAAACAAATAAACGTAGAAGAAGATGAAGAGACCAGCTGAGCTCGGAAATCCTACGGCGACAGCCATGGAAAGCTCAAAACTCGCCTCTTTCTCTCTCCCTCTCTAACACACAGACCGACAACGTCCTTCTCACCTCCTTCCTCCGCCGCCGGGACGAAGTAAGGCTCGTAGCCGTATTTCCATCACCGTACACGAACTTTTGCATCTCGTCGGTGGCAAGATCGACCTTCGCGAAGCCCGGGATTTCCTGAAATCGGGCTTTGCCCGGCCGGTCCCCGGGCTTAGCCCGGGCCTAGGAAACCGGGCTTTGCCCGGCCGGGCACCGGGTCGGGCAAATGCTATATATGCGGCTTCGTTAGGCCCCATGGCCCGGCCTGGGCCTGGGGTGGGCTTAGCCCGAGCCCGGGCCTAGCCAGGCTTTTTCCGGGCCGGGCCCGATTTTTATGGGCACCCCTAACACACACACACACACACACACACACACACACACACACACACACACACACAAGTGCCTGACACGGGGCTCCGCCCCTATGGCCATGAGCGACGACGGGACGACGGGTTTCGCCCGCCCCATCAAGGCGGGTTTCGGCCGCAATATATACATGAGTACTCAAAATTATCGTAAAAAATATACATAAATATTACAATTTTTATTTTGTAAAACAATATGCGTTGACTTAAAAATATTAATTTTGACTTTAATAAAGTTGATTGATTTAATGTCATCACCTCAAAAATACCACTGATATGTCTAATGACAACCTTCCTTGAATAGACCGCTGACATGCCTAATGAGTAATGACAATATACCAAAGTAGGTGTAGGAGCTCTACTAAAAACTTTTGAATTTAAATGAATTTTCATCACTACTTCTAATTTTTTTGATAGCGTAATTACTTGAATGAATATTGTATTTTAATGTCTTTGAAATAGATTATAATATATGTCAAGTCATTAAAAATATAAAATGAGTGCATAATTAGTATTTTTGAATATTTCACCAAAGACAACTTTTCCCTTATAATAGTGGATATATATATATATATATATATATATATATATATATATATATATAATATATATATATATATATATATATATATATATATATATATATAATATATACACACGAGCATCTTCGCACGGGTTACGCCCTTGCTCGATGCTCTCGGGCGGCCTTCGGCCGCAATCAGGGGCGGAACTAGGATTTTTGCACCACCCGGACACAATAAATTTGAATATGCAAATCATTGTTAAATAACTTATTTAGATATTTTCTTACACATCTCACGGTGTAAAATCAAAACATACAAGATGAATATTGTAATTTTTAAGATAATATTACCCATCAAAATTAGTTTTTAAAATTAAATTTATAAAACATACTCCTTTCTAACCTCAGCAATCCCTAGCCACTATAACAAAGTAGAAATATAACCACAATTTTTGCGACGCACGCTTTTAAAAACGCAGCAGCATTTTCTAGCTTCAAAGAAAACACAGATGTATATTTTGGCAAAATTAGGTAAGAGTAAATGACCCTGTCTCCCGTTGTAAAACCAATGTTGATTGAAATTCGTAGAGCAAATTTGTAAAACCATTGTTTTTAACAACTAAATGCATATTAAAAACTTATAAGTTGACTAGGCGGGTGAAAACAAGAATGTATTCACATTTCATCTAACAATCTAAGCAAACACAGATTTCAGAATTCATAAATCGTAACATAAATGAGCTGAAATTGGAGTCTGGAGAGGGAATGAACTGTGAAGATGCAAAAGGACACTTACATAGTTACTTAAGTCTGCAGAAGTCAACAAATCAAACTAATTAAATCCTGGGTCAGTGCTCTGTCATCTGTCGGGATAGGTTCAGCCGTTTAGGTCCCGTCCCCGACGCAGTTTCAGGTCTCCGTCGTCGAGGCATGTTATGAGGTTAAGGTCTCGTTGTTATGCTGGTTCAGGTCGCCGCTGGAGAAGCGAAGAAGGAGAATGCTTCTTCGCAAGCAGGAGAACAGGAGAGGGGCGTCTCTGATTTTAGGTTTAGCCTTGCATAGGAGAAAAAATGAGAACAAAGTACACGGGACCCAATTTTTTACGCGATTTTCACGCCCGGGCACGTGCCCGGGCGTGACAGACGGATTTCACCCCGCGCTTGATGCTCTGGGCGGCCTTCGGCCGCATAGTCGCCCATTTCGACGCAATGCACCAGCTCGACGTCACACCGTCGCTCGCGACACCCGAAGCAAAACTTTTTAATTACCTCCGGTTCACGCATGGATTTTCTCTCATACTTCTTAGTGACCAATCACACATATTTATAGGTAGAGGCATCAAATCAGAAAACACCAGGTGGCACCATAGATTAACGTAAGCCTTTATTGATTGCATGATTACATGCCACAATTAACATCAACATCCATAATTTATATTTTATATATATATATATATATATATATATATATAATATATAATATATATATATATATATATATATATACATCCGTGACCGATTAAATATCTTTATTAAATATCTTTATTACTGACCAATCTACTGCAGCAAATGTAAATATCTTTATTAAAGGGGATTGTTAACCGCAGACAATATATGGCTATTCGCAGATTATTATTAATATTCGCAGATTCAAAGATACTCAAAATTGTTATTCACAATATATATATATATATATATATATATTATATATATTATTAATATATAATATATATATATATATATATATATTATATTATATATATATATAATAAATAGAAATGAAACCCAACACCACAGCAATATTAGACTCCTCCCCTTAACTCTATAAAAGGAACACACAACTTTGTTCTTAATTTGTCTCACTTGTCTAATTCAAACAAACAAGAACTAATTCACTTCTCCACGAATTTCACTGCTAAATAATTTGTTCTTAATTTTCTGCAGCTTCCCCCTCCCCCTCCTCACCCCCACAACAAACAATGTCTATAACATACAAAGGTGAAAATCAAAATCAATTCGCATCACCTTTGCAGGCGGGCAACTTTTGCATACCTGAATCCTCACCCCGCCACCACCTCCGGCCGCTTCATGGAGCATCACATAAATAAGTGAAAATCAAAATCAATTCGCGCGCAGCGAATGGTGACCTAGAGGGCACCACCATTATAGGCGGGCGATGTCGGCGAGCAGGCGGTCTTCGTCGGCGACCAGGCGGGCGATGTCAGCAAGCAGGCGGGCGACGTCGACAAGCAGGCGGGTGACTTCGGCGAGCAGGCGGGCGACTTCGGCGAGCAGGCGGGCAACGTCGGGCTGGTGGCTGGGAAGATGCGAGAGAGGGGAAGCTGCGGAGCGCGGAGTGACGCAGGCGGGCAACGTCGGGCGACTTCGGCAAGTAGTCGGGCGACGCAGGCGTGAGATCGATGGTTGGGAGAGGGAGAGAGGGGAAGATGCAGAGGAAATGATCGGGGGCGGGTTGCTGGGAAGAGTAAAGGAATTAGGTTTGGTTTGTGAATAAAGGATTTCAGAAAGGAAGGAGAATATTTAACGCCTTTTAAAAGTGTCTTTTTTGATTTGCGAATAGCCATATTTGATCTGCAGTTAACAATCCCCTAATTAAATATAGATATATAAAAATATATGGCGCCAAATATATAGTCTGTATTTTAGCCCTCAATTCTATAGGAAATTATTTTGTGGTTGTGAGAGCGAATCTATCAAGCTGTTCTGACTGTCCGTACTGGAGATGGGCTCTTGGCCTTGGGATTAGTAAACTAAAGAATATCATTATTACATAGTGTTTTCATAACAGGATCTGACCTGATCCCGTCAGGCCTCTAAAATCAACCCCGCTCAGAACCGGGTAAAACCCGGAAAATCAGCCTGCTGAACCGCCCAATCGTAAATCGGGCTGGTTTTCCTAAGATCGGGCGGGTCATGGAGCCCAAAAATTAATACCGAAAATGAGAGGGCAGCAAGTTTTGAACCCATACCAATTTAAAATCAAGCAAGAAAACAAGTCACTCAGCCAATTGGTGATTGATTAATGTTTTTAAAATATATTATATACATATAAATTAATACATATTTATAAAAAACAATTTATATAATAAAAACACATGGATATAAATGTATAATTAACAACCAAGCCAGACGTGTAACGGTCATATTTATCAAATATTATGACAAATCTTCTCATTTTTATTCCTTTTTCAATTATATTTTTGCGTACAAAATAAAAATTATGTTATTATTTATTTATTTCATGGTCGGCGAGCCTCGCGCGTACATTTGGAAATACGCGTTACACGTATTTTCATTATTCTGATATATTATATATATAACGGTTCAACCCCAGTTAAACCGGTTAGACCGGTTCAACGTTGAACCTCTCCCTCCGCCGGTTCGATGCCCGGTCCGATTTTCAAAACCTTGTATATTACATTATTATTATTTAAAAATAATAAAAAAAATTGGGGATTATTATTCGCAGATCAAAAATGACTATTCAATGCTCACTACAGTCCAAAAGAAACGGTTGACTCCTTCGAACAAAGTGAAGAAGCTCAATGTACTCACAGCAGGGGAGGCGTAGCGAACGGTTGACTCATTTGAACAAAGTGAAGAAGCGAAGGATCGGTGCTTTCGACCAGGAGGATTCTTCTTCGTCGGCGACTTAGAGGGCACCACCTTTGCCGCCTACGTCCGCGCCAACAAGGGCAATGCCTTTTCTGAAATTTTTCGTCGGCGAGCAGACGGGCGACGTCGTCGTAGCTGGTGAGCGGGAGATGTGCGATCGAGAATTTGGAGAGCGAGAGAGGGGAAGATGTGGAGTGCGGGATCGGGCAGATGGCGGGGAAAAGGAAAAGAAATTAGGATTTGGTTTGTGAATAAAGAGCTTGAAAAATCAAAGAGAATATTTAACACGTTTAAAAAATGCTATTTTTAATTTACAAATAATCATATTCAATATACGGTTAACAACACACATATTATAAATATATTCATAATATATTTTCAAACTTTAGTAACATTTTAGAATGAAAAGTGTAAATTAATATTCATTTAGCTGAAAACCACAGCTTCCCTTTGCTCATATTTTAGCACTAATATTTGTATGTATACGCAAATAATACGTACTATTATAAATATAATAATAATATTATGAGTTGGAACCATACACACACACATATACATAAAATAATATTATAAATATTATTATTATGAGGTGGTGCGGCGCCTGAGTGCTCCGGGGGCCGCGAGTGGCGGGTGCGACGCCGAGCTGGTGCATTGCGTCGAAGCGGTCGACTATGCGGCCGAAGGCCTCCCGTAGCATCAAGCGCGGGCGAAGCCCGTGCATATGCGGACGAAGCCGCCTGATGCGGTCCAAGGCTGCCCGAGAGCATCGAGCACGGGCGTAGCCCGTGCGAAGATACTCATATATATATAATAATAATATTTAAAAAAAATGAAAAAAAAAAACGAAAATCCACCCCCCGCCCCGCTTCGGCCGGCTCCGCTTCCCCGCCCTCCTCTGCCGTCGGCGGCGGAGCCGCCGGCCCCCGACAAAATTTAAATAATTATATGATTTAATAAATAATTAGTATTTTTAAATAAAATTCTAATTTCATAAATAATTATATAATAATAATATTTTAAAACAAAATGAAAAAAAAACGAAATCCCCACCCCCCCCGCCCCCGCTTCGGCCGACTCCGCTTGCCCGCCCTCCTCTGCCGCCGGCGGCTCCGCCGGCGGCGGCAGAGGAGGGCCGGGAAGCGTGAAGGCGGTATCGGGATTTTTCAGAGAGTGAACAGTAACTCATTTGGTTTTTTTTATTTGCAGGCCGCCTTTGATTAATCCAACGATCAGATTTGCTTTTTTGGAGATCGGACGGTACAGATGAGATTCATGGTGTGCTTGTGATATGCATATTGTATTATATAATAAAGATATATATATATATATATATATATATCTTATTATATAAAGCAATATATGTATTTGGAGGCACACCATAGATTAAACATGAGCCATTGGATCATGAGAGAGAGCATGAGATGGGGGAGAGAGTTGGGAGAGAGAGAGAGAGGGAGAGAGAAGAAAGAGAGAGGGGAGGAGAGAGAGAGGGAGAGAGAAAGTGAGAGAAGAGATTGCGTGAAATTAATGTTTTTACGACAAAACGTAAAAATTTTTATATAAAATAAAAATTGTATATTGATTTATAGTTTTTTACGGTCATTTTGAGTACTCATATGTATATATTGCGGGCACTGCCCGTCTTGATGTGGGTGCATCCTTCTTTGGTGCGGGCGCATACTTCTTTGATGTGGGCGCAGCCCGCAACGAGGCATCAAGCACGTGCGAAGCCCGTGTGGAGGCGGGCGAAGCCCGTCTGGATGTGGCCGAAGGCCGCCCGAGAGCATCGAGCACGGGCGTAGCCCGCGCGAAGATGCTCGTTTATTATATAAAACAATAGCCATATCTCAAAGCACACCATGAAATAGATCTGGACCGTCTCCGATCAAGCTCCATCAAACATGGGCCGTTGGATTCAAGACATGAGGTCTGCAAACATCCAAAAACAGTTTTCGGTCACTGTTCATTCCTGCAAAAAACCCGATACCTGATTTCCACCTCCCGCCGCTCACGCCTCACCCCCGCCGCCGCCGGCGGAGCCGCCGGCGGCCTGCCCGCGCACACCGGCGGGTTCGCCGGCCTCCGGCGAACCCGCCGGGGGTTGTCCGGCGGCGAGCGGGCAGGGCCACCACAGCGTTCGACGTCCGCCCCCGGACCCCCGCTGTCGTGGGTCCCAGAGATGTCGAGGGGGGATCACACTTCGATTCCTCTAAGCTCACGTGGGCGAACCCGATGTGAGAAACAAGAGGACCGGAAGTGTTCCACAACCCCAACATTTCCTGAAGAATCATGTTAGATCCTGAAGAATCATGTTACAAAATACTTACATTCATTAATAAATCTCTATTAATTAAGCACATCAATCTGCCCACAGAAAAGTGCTTAATTAATTCACTGTTTCAATGAATAGCAGAACAATGGCTAAAACATAATTCACTCGTTAATCTTCCCCATGCAACTTATTACAGTCGTAATCCGTGTTTAGGGTTTGAAACCCTAAACTGCAGCACAGACGCAAGCTCTCTCTGTTATAATTTCGTCCGCAGGGATGGTCGGCCATTGCGAGGGTGAGGGGAGACCTCATGTTGAGCGCCAGATTTAGATCAGGTAAGCAATAATGTTTGTTCTTGGATGGCACTTCCTCTGTCATCGACGGCGGTCTTTCCGGTCCCGCCGTCGACGGAGTTGTGCCGGAAATCGGCGGGGCGGAGACGGAGGCGGTGACATTAATGGGGGGATAGCTCTTTATGGGGGTGATAAGTAGCTCCCTCTTTATGTGGGTGTTCCAGTAATTTTGATCTCGTTATCAGTTCGCCCCGGTAGTTGTCTGGCGATGAGAGACCACCTCCAAGTAAATTTGAGTTAGAAATCTACATGATCTAATCATTGGTGAAGTTAAGCATTGTAATGTATAATAACAAAAAATAAGAGATAATAATGTTCTAGGAAAGCAAAAAAAAAAATCATTACTATTAAGCATTAGTGGAAGACATTTACGAGGAGGTGCAAAATACTATTCTGATTCGCGGTGACAATGAGTGCTCTTAAACTGGTCAAGAATCCAATTTGTCATGCGCGAACGAAGCACATTGAGATTGAGCATCATTTCGTACGGGAGAAGGTATTGGAAGGGTCTCTGATGATTGAACATGTGCGGAGCGAGGACAATGTTTCAGACATATTCACGAAGCTACAGTCGAAGAGACCGTTTATTTGGTTGAGAGGGCTGGTTTCCACTTCCTACTTCAAGGGGGAGTGTTAAAATTGTTGAAGTGAGAGTGAAGTAGAGTGTGGGCAGTCTGATTAGATAGACCACAAAGTCCTCCGCAACCTGGCGGATAGCTTTTGGCGAATAGCCTTGGGCAGGTTGTCGAACTCTCTTGTGGACTGACAGAACAAACACCCTGGGTTGGAACCGGGCGGTTAGACTTCTCTAACCGCGGCTATGGCGGTCTGGTTGGTGAGACCGCGCAGTCCGCTTAAGCTTCAGGTTCTTTGACTTGCAAGAAGGTTGGCAGATAGTGCGGACTATGGTGACTAACCGTATTCTTCGCTAAAGCCTTCTCGGGTAGGTTGATAGCTACAGTCCGCTGGTGTTGTAGATTTGGTCCAGTGTGACCAGATCCAGAATTGTTGCCTAGCTCACCGAGATCGCCTGTTGTGCGGACTGCTTCTAGAGCTCCCCGAGTTCGGCAAGTTGGTTCCGTGTGACTAAGTCCAGGATTGCTGCCTAGCTCGTCGAGTTTGCCTATTTGTGCGGATTGCTTCTGAAGCTCGTCGAGCTCAGTAAGTTGACAGCTTGTTCATTGTTCTAAGTCAGGGAAGGTTTGCACGGACTAGGAGCTGTGTTCACAAGATAGTGAGATCTAGTGTCGGTGTCCAGCAGCCCGCTGGTGCTATGTTCGTCATCCTTGTTGGATTGGTGTTGATCTCCTTAGCCCGGCGGACTGGTCCTTTCCGCTCTTGCGGACTGGTCATTCTTGTGGACAGAGAGTGGTGTCCGCACTTCTCCGCGGATAGCTTTCTTTAAGCGGCGGACTGATACTTGTATCCGCAATTGTGCGGATACGTGATGCTAGTTGCAAGACTGACGAGAGGTTATCCTATCACTATCGGTGATGAAAACACTCCTCACTCCTATAAATAAGAGTCCTCGACTCGTCATATATAACCAGAGAAACTGGGAACAGTGAGAACTTGCTCACGTTTAAGATTTACGGCTATGGTTTTTCTAACCGCTACGACTAAGTGAAGTTGACTCTGTGCAGGCTATGCGTATGACAACATGCGGCTAGACAACTAATAAAAGCTTGGTGTGGAAGAGTTCACGACAACAATCAGCGGATAACAGCAGGTCGCGGTCTCTGCGACTTGAAGTCTCTTCCTCCGAGTTGCAGTTAAGCAGAGCAGTTCGTTCGATCTATCAGCAGGTTTTGTTCAAGTCCTTCAGAATTTCAATAACAAGAAGTTCGCGCGGCTAGTTGCGGTAGGCGACTTCGGCGGTCTCAACTTACGAGTTGGCGACTTGTGCGGTTACAGCTTGCTGTCCGCGTGATTAACTTGTTGTTGCAGTTTTCTGTTTTCATTGGTTACATTGTGAATCATGTCTCGCAATGTATACCTCATTTTGTAAACAAGTTATTAATTCCAATTGGAGACTCTTGTGCTGTTGTTGCTACTGATTTCTACTTGTCTCTGGTTGTTGTTGAGTGTTCCTGCGAGCTCTTGTGGCTTCCCCCAAAATTTTTTTCAAAGCGGTTGTGACCGCATTAACCGGATTTTAATTAAGATCTGGTTCATGCGGTTGCAACAGATTGACCGGTGAAAATAAGTCCCCCCAAACGGAGCCTTAATTAGACTTTGTTTGGCACAACGGTAGAGGTCGTGAACGCGGTGTTTATAAACTATCATTCGTGAACCCTCGACCACATCGAATGAACTCCATCCATTACTTTTTTTTGTTTAAAACTAGTTTTCTTTTCTCAACGACGGTCATAACCATTGTCCAGCCAAACATGTGTCATATGATATCAACGTTTTTTTGTCCAAACTCACTCGAGCAAAAAAAACCCGCATCAAACGGAGCCTTAATCCCAAATAAATCTCATGGATTTTATGTTAATTGGTGAATAATTCATCAAAACATTTTATTCCTCCAACAGTACATCTCAAGTTTGCCTATTTATAGTAACAATTAACAAACTAATTATTTTACCATATATAAAAGTATTGAACGAAATAAATAACACATTAATACTCGAATTTTTTTTTTCATTTAAAATAATTCCCAACACATGATCGAACTTGTTTTAACACGTACGTGGAGCCGTGGAGGCATCTGGTTACAAGAATCTCGAGCTAATTAATTAACAGGTTAATTAATTAACTGGTTTAATTAATTAATTAAGTTTATGCAAACACATGAGAATTGATCGAGGAGGGTATTTTATTGACTAACTTGTTACCGAAAACCGAATGGAGCTTGACGATGAGTTGATCTTCTTCTCCGGTGAAGTTGCCGCGTTTGAGGTCTGGCCGGAGGTAGTTGATCCACCGGAGACGGCAGCTTTTGCCGCACCGGGGCAGACCTGCGCGTCCAGCAAGAATTAACAGTATTATAAAAAATAATATGTATTATCAATGGAGTTTAATGAAAAATAAGATTGGAGGAGGAGTGTAGGGAAAGAATTAAGGATGAAATGATTGATGACCAGCTGCCTTAGGAAGGGAACGCCAACAGCCCTCCCCATGGGCTTTGATGTAGGCGGTGAGGCATTCGTCTTCTTCCTTTGTCCACGCGCCTTTGTTTGTGTGTGCTTTTTCGCAGCACGGCGACCTACCCATGGTTATGAAGGGAGGGAGATCTAGAGAGATCCTCTCTTCTTCTTCTTCCTCGTTTAGAATAAGTTATGGAGACAATTGATCAAGGTATAAGTGGTGGAGGATGTGGGGTGGGGTGGGGGGGGGTGGGGATATTGATTTCTAGAAGAAGTATATGAGAGAGAGAGAGGAGGTGGATGAGGATGTGTTATTAAGGGTAGTTCTCTTTATGGCTTTCACTTTCTTCTTGACCTAGCTACTTTTGCTTCTCTCTTCTTCTTTAATGAGAATATTCATCTATGTGGTGATGAGATAGATATATGAATAATCTCATTTGGATAGGTACTTTGCATGCCAAATTGACTATGTGGATAACTAGCTCCTTAAAATAATTATTTATTATTATGAGTGACCGACAGACAGTACATGAGGGGCTCCCCGTCCGGCCGAAACATTGTCACGACGTGACAACACTCTCGCGTTTCTTTGCTTCGTGACGAATAGATAATATAATAATTATGAAAACTTGCTTTTTTTTCAACTGTTTTAATTTTTACTTTTTTGAATGGATAATTACTTAAATGAACACTATAATTTAAATTATCTTGAAAAAAAAAATATTAACATTGGATTAAAAAAATAGGGTTACTATTATTGACATTATGAATGTACGTTTCACAAAAACGGATTTTTCCTTTTGATATAGTATAAATTAGGAATAGCGCCAATTTCAGAGAAGATGTGAGAAGCTCGTCTAAGATGGTTTGGACACGTACAAGGAGACCTTTAGAAGCACCTGTTAGACGTTGTGAGGGTTTAGTCGCTAGGCATGTTAGACGAGGGAGGGGTAGACCAATAAAAACTTGGAATAAAACTATAAAAAAGACATAATGTACTCATGCATTAGTGAAATTATGGCAAAAGATAGAACACAATGACGACAAAGGATCCATATATCTAACCCCACTGTACTGGGACAAAGGCTTGAGTGTTGTTATATAGTATAGATTAGAGGTCATGCAGTAAATTCTGACTTGCTTACTATGCGTCGACGATGTCTGTCACTCATGTAACACCTCAATTTTCTTCGTAAAATGCACACGGGACCCCTGCATGTTGCTCGTATCTATAAACAACATACATATATTATACAATTTAAGTTTATAACTCTAACCTCAAATAATTAAACACGTGTTATGTTGCATATGCGAATCAAAATCAAAGCACTCTAATTTATTTAACAATCTCATTTCAGGAACCTCACTACAAATCAATAATAATAAACATGAAGTATATTGCACATACAGATATATAATTAATAAAATTATGAACATATATTATTATTATTATAATAATAAATATGCAGCTGAAGCAGAGACCACATATAAGAGCTTACCAACCACAGTAACCAACGAATAATTATAACGTAGTCCTCTGTCCTCCTCCCTTTAAATAATATTAATTAGTTAAGCAATTCATTCAGCTACCTACCCCCGAAGCCCTGCTGTTTTCCAATAATTATTAGGTACGTGTAGGGTTCGCTCCTTAAAGAAAGGACGAGATCTGGAACGTTTATTTTTTGATCCAGCAATTGCAAAAAAATAAAGCAAAAAGAAAATAAAAGATACGTGCAATGTATGAGATACAAAGCTCATCGTAGGGCTCCCGTGGTACCCGCGCTCCTTCCTCTAGGAGCGAATACCGCAGGAATTTTTTTTGGCTGTTTTCACACTCCTCACCAAACCTTAAAATCTTTCCCACCAAAAAAATTTTAGGTGGAGATTAAATACGGCTGTATGATTCGATATCTAACGGTTAAGTTGTTTCTGCGGAATACTGCGGTATTGAAAAAATACTGTCAGTATTTTAATCAAAACAGTTATTTTTACAAGTGTCAACGATTTGATGCGTACCCCCATCCTAATTTTAAATGAAAGAAACACACAAAAAATTTACTCTCTTTCCACCCTCCCTCCCACAAAAAGTTGATGTGTTGTTCGACATTATTTTTTTTGACATAAAAGAAGACTTCAGATTTTTACTCGAGAATGGCATGACAGAAGCCTCCACATGATTGAGTATTTAATGGCCTGGCCTGGCCTGGCTATGTCCGGCAATGGCCTACTTTTTTATCAGAAATTTTTTTTTGTAGGCGCGGGTACCTAGAGAAAGGTGCACATGTGTATTGAGAGCCGCCCGATCTGTCTGCCCCGCCGTCGGATCAAGATAACTCTACCGAGTTTTTTTTTAATTTTTCTGCTCGCTTTAATCGCAGCGGTCAGATTTTAAATCTAACGAGCACTATTGTCTTTGCACCTTCCTCTATGTACCCGCGGGTATCAAAAAAGCGCTCCAACTTTATTAGGTAGGTCATTGTATACTATCTTATTTTGGTAGGTGTGGATTTTGAGTATTTAATGGATTGAGATTTCTCTTGTCGAGACAATATATTCTTGTGGGATGCGGATTTTCGCCGGTTATATATATATATATATATATATTTGGAGGCACATTATAAAAAAACAATATAGATATTTGGAGGCACATTATAAATCAAACAAGAGCCATTGACTCCTGAGAGAGAGCATGAGATGGTGGGAGAGAGTTGGGAGAGAGGGAGGAGGGAGAGAGAGAGGGGAGGAGAGAGAGGGAGAGAGAAAGGGAAAGGGGGCGGAGAGGGGGAGGAGAGAGGGAGAAAGAAAGGGAGAGAGATGAGTAAGGGAGAGAAAGAAAAGGGAGAGAGATTGCGTAAAATTAATGTTTTTACGAGAAAATGTTTTTTTTAATAAAATAAAAATTGTAATATTGATTTATATTTTTTACGTTCATTTTGAATACTCATATGTATATATTGCGGGCACTGCCCGTCTTGATGTGGGCGCATCCCGCTTTGATGCGGGCGTAACCCGCAACGACGCATCGAGCACGAGAGAAGCTCGTTCGGAGGCGGGCAAAGCCCGCCTGGATGCGGCGGAAGGCCGCCCGAGAGCATCGAGTACGGGCGTAGCCCGTGCGAAAATGCTCGTCTTATTATATAAAGTAATATAGGTATTTGGAGGCACACCATAAATCAAACAAGAATCATTGGATTATGAGAGAGAGCATGAGATGGGGGAGAGAGTTGGGATATAGAGAGGAGGGAGAGAGAGAAAGAAAGAGAGAGAGAGAGAGTAGAGAGAGGGAGAGAAGATTGTTAACCCAGAAATCGGCGATACTTCCCAAGGTAGCCAGCTGACTAGTCGCGACCTTCAGTTTCTCCCTAAAGTTCGCGACAAGTCCAAGTGTAGGCGGACAGATTTTTCTGTCCGCCCAGGTCGCGTAGCAACCGCGTGCCCTGCGGGACGGCGGGTTGTTCCTATAGCTCACCCTCGCAGGCCGCGCGGTTAGGCCTGCTAACCGCGCCGCATTTTTCCTTGCAGGAGGCAATATAGAGCACCAGGAAATGATCTGCACGGTCTATGCCTTCAGTCCGCACGGTCGCCCAGCCGACGTCAACCCTAGACCAACTCAACCATCGCGGACCCAGTCTTCGGCTTGCCAGAAGAGACGGGCTTCATCTCCCCTACAGGGCGGCTTCCAGAGCCAGGCCGCCCACCAGGGGCGGCCTCCAGAGCCAGGCCGCCACCAGGGGCGGCCTCCAGAGCCAGGCCGCCCACCAGGGGCGGCCTCCAGAGCCAGGCCGCCCACCAGGGGCGGCCTCTTGCCCCAGACCCACTACTAAAAAATAGACTTTTGTGCAGGGCAAATTTCCTTGCCAAAAAGTCCAAAATCATGGCTAAAAAGCTTTAGCCACGGTTTAGCCACGGGAAAACGCCGTGGCTAAAGTCGGCGTGGCTAAAGATTTTAAGCCACGGATTGGCCGTAGCAAATAGTATTAGCCATGAAAAAAAACTGCCGTGGCAAATAAGCCAACTATTAGCCACGGTATGAAACCCTGACTAAAAATGAACTCATTATTTTTTAAAAACTATTTGCCACAATTACAAGCCGTGACAAATACTAATTTATGTTTTTTTTAAAAAAAACATATTCAAAATAGATAACTATTTTGTGATATTTACACAACCTTCAAAACTGTGGTTCACCCGAGCAGGCCTGCAAAATATTTATACAGCCTTCAAAACCATCCTAAAACAAAGCAAGCAACAACCCCTAGACTCTCTACTGCATGAACATACTATGAATCTTTTGCTTTCATAAATAGTAAACCATGGAACATTAAAATAATATTCAACATTCAATTGCAACTTGGAACCAAAAACAAGCTCCTGGGAGAATTCTACTACTAATCAAACGTTCATACTTGAACACGAAAACTCGTTTAGGCAGCCTCATACTCAAACATTCATACTTGTCATGAATAATATAAATATTGCTTTAATAATATTAAGCATCTATGAAGTGAATGTCGATGGTGTTGAGATGGATTGGCCATACGTTCAAGGCTGCGTACTCTTCTAAGCACTCTTTCAGCTGCGCTTCATTGTATCCCTGCACCAACACACAAAATGTCACCATATATGTATATGTATATGTGTGTGTGCCTCCGGCCCTCGTGGTCCGCGCGACAGTACCCAGTCGTGGAGGCGTGCTACGCCCGCCCCCGGCGGGCTTCGCCCCTCTGTAATATAATATAATATAACTATATAAAAATATATATATAATATATTATAAATATATTAGATATTTATATAATATATATTATAACTATATTATATATTATAAATATATATTATATATTATAAATATATATTATATATTATATAAAATAATATTATTTATTACTAAATCCCCCCTCTTCCCGTTTTTTTGGCCCAGCCCGCCCTCCCCCCCTTTGCACTGCCGCCGACGGCGGCCTGACCAGCGCCCACCGGCGGGTTCGCCGGACTCCGGCGAACCCTCCGGGGGTTGTCCGGAGACCGGCGGGCAGGGCCACCGCCGGCGGTGGCCCTGCCCGCCGGTCGCCGGACAACCCCCGGCAGGTTCGCCGTGTTGGGGTTGTGGAACACTTCCGGTCCTCTTGTTTCTCACACCGGGTTCGCCCACGTGAGCTTAGAGGAATCGAAGTGTGATCCCCCCTCGACATCTCCGGGACCCACGACAGCGGGGGTCCGGGGGCGGCAGCCCCCGGCGGAGGTCCCGCTGACCGGACAGCGGGCAGGGGTCCAGGGGACAGCGTCCCCGGTGGGGGCTCGGGGGCACACACATTTTTTGGATCGGCGATCGTCGAACGCTGTGGTTCGACGATCGACGATCGTCGACCGGCCCTTTGGTTCGACGATCGACGATCGTCGACCGGCCCTTTGGTTCGACGATCGACGATCGTCGACCGGCCTTTTGGGTCGACGATCGGGGTCGCGATCGTCGACCGGCCTTTTGGGTCGACGATCGACGATCGTCGACCGGTCTTGCTTGGTCGACGATCGTGGTTGCCGGCAGACGTTTATATACGTTGTTATTTTCCCGATTTAGGGATACGGATTCATTGCAGTCTGTGGCGGCGGATTCTTTTGGAGGCGATACGAGGTATCTCGTTGAGATCGATCCAGAAGGTATTCTTCTTTGGTTTTCTTGTCCAGAAGAGAGGAGAAGAGGTAGGATCGGATTGGATCCTTGCAACCTTTGTAATCTGTTTCTTTTTGGGGAATACAAGAAGGAAGAAGAAGGGGAGAGAGGACGTAGCCCGGTTTTGGGTGAACCTCTGTAACATCTTGTGTTTGTGACTGCTCTGTTTTTTGTTCTGTGTTTGTTATTCGATTTTCGGATTTCTGCTTCTCGGCACCCCGGATTTCCTACATTTGGTATCAGAGCCAGGTTCTCTCGATTCTTGGAAATGAGTTCAGGAGGAGTGCGGATCGAGATAGAGAAGTTTGATGGCAGTCGATTTGATCTGTGGAAGATGAAGATGGAAGATCTGTTGGTGGATCGAGATTTGTGGGGAGCAATAGCGGATGCTCCACCGAAAGAGAAATCTACGGAGGAGGTTGTTGCAGCCTGGACAAAAGCCGATCGGAAAGCCAAAGGTCTGATCCGGCTGTTTCTTACAGACTCTGTTTTAACAAACGTCATGGAGGAAACTTCGGGCCAAGGTTTATGGCGGAAGTTGGAGACTCTGTACCAGAGCAAATCTCTGGTGAACAAGTTGCTGTTGCGGAAGAAGTGGTACAACTTGAAGATGCATGATGGCGGTTCTTTCTCAGAACACCTGACCAATTTCAACACCGTTGTGGGTCAGTTGATCTCTATTGGTGAAAAAATCTCTGATGAAGATAGGGCCATTACCTTGCTCTGTTCATTGCCAGACTCTTGGGACAATGTTATTGTTGCCATTGGGGGCAATGGAGATAGGGCTCTAACCTTGTGAGTCAGTGTGTGCAACACTTCTCTCCGAGGAAACCAGGAGAGCAGGTTCCGAGAAGACAAGCAAAGGTGCATTGAGTGTATCCAGATCTCGCCCTAAATGGAGGGATAATAAGCAAGGTGGATCTAGAGACAAGTCTCGGGGTAGATCCAAGAGCAGAGAAAGAGAGAAAGAGAAGAAGCCTGTACGTTGCTGGAAGTGCAATGAGGTTGGGCATGTGAAGTCTCAATGTCCAAACAAGGCTATTCAGAAGAAGGAGGCAGGGTCAACTTCGGGTGCTAAGAAGGAGACCGATGACGGTGACATGTACATTGCGGCTGCTTGTGTTGCCCATCAGGATGCTGATGTGTGGTATGTTGATACAGGAGCCTCTTACCACATGACTCCTCATAGACACTGGTTCTGTGAATATGAGAGGTTTGAGGGTGGTGATGTCATGCTTGGAGATGATACTGTTGTTCAGATCATTGGGCGTGGCAAGGTGAGGCTGAAGATGGCCGACGGCACCATGAAGACCCTTCCGGGGGTGATGCACATTCCTGGAATGTGCAGGAATCTGATCTCGGTGGGATCTATGGCGGATGCGGGTGTGATCTTCAGGTGTGACATGCACTCGTGCAGGATGACCCGAGGAGCGATGGTGATTGCCAAAGGCATTAGGCATGGAACACTGTACAAACTTCTTGCTGATACAGTGGTGCCTAGTGGGGCCTTTATTTCTGAAGGCAAAGAGGAGGACCAGGAGGAGCAGTCCAGGCTGTGGCACCAACGGCTTGGACACATAAGTGAGAAGGGACTGTCGACTATGACATCGAGCCAGATGGTGGTGGGTGTGCCCATGTGCACCTCAAGCTTTGGGTTCTGCGAGCATTGCCTACTTGGCAAGCAGAACCGGGTTAACTTTCAGGGAGCAGGGACGAGGGCCACCGGTTTACTGGATCTTATTCATAGCGATGTATTCGGACCTACTCCAGTTCCATCTCTTGGTGGAGCTAGGTATTATGTATCTTTCGTTGATGATTATTCTCGCTATTCTTGGCTTTATTTTCTCAGGTCCAAGGCAGAAGTTCTAGACAGGTTCAAGGAGTTTAAGAACCTGGTGGAGAACCAGTTGGAGAGAAAGGTGAAAGTCCTCCGTTCTGATAACGGAGGGGAGTATTGCTCGGATGCCTTCGAGCAGTACTGTACTGAGCAGGGGATTGCACGTCAGAAGACCACGCCGTATACTCCAGAGCAGAATGGAGTGGCGGAAAGGCTCAATCGGACCTTGATTGAGAAAGAGAGGTGCATGCGCAGTTGGGCCGGTTTGGGGAAGGAGTTCTGGGCTGAAGCGGTAGCTACCGCTAATCATTTGAAGAACAGGTCCCCTACATCTGCAGTGAAGGGGTGTACCCCTTTGAGGCCATATTTAAGGAAAAGCCAAAATTGGCTTATGCTCGTGTTTTTGGATGTGATGCATACGTTCACATTCCAAAGGAGAAAAGGGGGAAGCTTGATATGAAGTCCGAGCGGTGCATCTTTGTGGGCTACAAAGATGGCATCAAGGGATACAAGCTTTGGAACCCGGTGACGAAGACGGTGACGTATAGCAAGGATGTGGTCTTTCATGAAGTCCGTCCTCAAGTCACTACACGATTGGAAGAAGAGAAGGATGCAGAGAAGGTGGTAGTGGAAGGGAACATGGAAGCCTCTTTGGAGGATGCTCAGATTACTACTACAGAAGGTTCGGATTCAGATTCTGAATCTGATGACTTGGAAGAGGTGGGCTTTGATGATGAGTCAGAAGAGGAGGTTGCTGATGCTCCACTTCTGAGGCGCTCAACGAGGGAGAGGAGGGCACCACTCCGGTTTTCCCTCAGTGCTGTTGGAGCACAATATTGCTTGAACATGCTTGGAGAAGATCCCATTTCAGCCAGGGATGCGAGGTCGAGAGCTGATGCAAATCAGTGGGAGCTTGCTATGGAGGATGAGATGGTTTCCTTGCGGAAGAATCAGACTTGGGGTCTGTGCAAGCTTCCGAAAGGAAGGAAGGCCATTGGAAGCAAATGGGTCTTCAAGCAGAAGGTGAAGGCTGATGGCACTGTGGAGAAATATAAGGCAAGGTTGGTTGCCAAGGGATTCTCACAGGTTGAAGGTGTGGACTACGACGAGATTTTCTCGCCGGTGGCCAAGCTCACTTCTATCAGGATGGTTCTCTCCATTGCGGCTGTGCATGATCTGGAGATTGAACAAATGGACGTGAAGACGGCGTTTCTTCACGGGGATTTGGAGGAGGAGATTTACATGCGGCAACCTGAAGGATTCGAGGCCAAGGGCAAGGAGGATCAGGTGTGCAGGTTGAAGAAGTCCCTTTATGGACTTAAGCAATCTCCGAGGATGTGGTATCAGAAGTTCGACACCTACATGCTGGAGTTGGGTTTAGAAAGGTCGAATTCTGACCACTGTGTGTATTTCCAAAGGAAGGGAGAGCACTTCACTTTTCTGACACTCTACGTAGATGACATGCTGCTCGTAGGAATAGTGTCAAGATGATCCAACAGTTGAAGAAGCTGCTCTCTGCCAAGTTCGAGATGAAGGATTTGGGGCCAGCAAGTGTGATCTTGGGGATGCAGATTACCAGGGAAAGAAGCAAGAAGAAGCTTTGGTTGGGGCAGCAAAGGTACGTCGAAGAGGTGTTGAAGAAATTCAACATGGCTGATTGCAAGCCTGTTGGTGCCCCTATGCCCGTTGGGGAAAAGCTATCTGCGGAGATGTGTCCCAAGACACATGAAGATATTGAAGACATGGCTAAAGTTCCATATGCTAGTGCAGTGGGAAGCTTGATGTACGCCATGGTTTGCACTCGGCCTGACATTGCTCAAGCTGTGGGAGTGCTAAGCCGGTATATGGCCAAACCAGGGAAGGAGCACTGGAGTGCGGTGAAGCGAGTGTTCAGGTATCTTCGTGGAACTTCAGATTATTCTATATGTTATGAAGGTGCTGAAACGGGAAGAGTCCTGGACGTGGTTGGACATGTGGACTCTGACTGGGGAGGTGATCTGGATAGCAGGAGGTCCACCAGTGGGTATGTTTTTACTTTATTTGGTGGCGCTATCAGTTGGATGAGTCGACGGCAAGGAGTGGTGGCACTCTCGTCGACGGAAGCAGAATATATGGCTCTTACCCATGCCAGTAAGGAAGCCATATGGCTGAGAAGGTTGTGCTGGGAGCTCGGTTTTGAGCAAGGTCCTGTGAAGATTTGGTGTGACAGTCAGGGGGCGATTCAGTTAGCCAAGAATCCTGCATTCCATGCTAGGACCAAGCATATTGATATACAATATCACTTCATCAGGGAGAAGGTGGAGAAGCAGGTGGTTCAACTGGAGAAGGTTGAGACCAAGGTGAACAGCTCAGATTTTCTTACCAAGGCTGTGCCTGTTGCTAAGTTTCAATGGTGTGCAACAGCAGTGGGGTTGAAGAGGAGGATTGGAGGAGCTGCTCTTATCTGCGGAAGTTTTCCAACAAGTGGGAGAATGTTGGGGTTGTGGAACACTTCCGGTCCTCTTGTTTCTGATGGGAATTTTTTGGATCGGCGATCGTCGAACGCTGTGGTTCGACGATCGACGATCGTCGACCGGCCCTTTGGTTCGACGATCGACGATCGTCGACCGGCCCTTTGGTTCGACGATCGACGATCGTCGACCGGCCTTTTGGGTCGACGATCGGGGTCGCGATCGTCGACCGGCCTTTTGGGTCGACGATCGACGATCGTCGACCGGTCTTGCTTGGTCGACGATCGTGGTTGCCGGCAGACGTTTATATACGTTGTTATTTTCCCGATTTAGGGATACAGATTCATTGCAGTCTGTGGCGGCGGATTCTTTTGGAGGCGATACGAGGTATCTCGTTGAGATCGATCCAGAAGGTATTCTTCTTTGGTTTTCTTGTCCAGAAGAGAGGAGAAGAGGTAGGATCGGATTGGATCCTTGCAACCTTTGTAATCTGTTTCTTTTTGGGGAATACAAGAAGGAAGAAGAAGGGGAGAGAGGACGTAGCCCGGTTTTGGGTGAACCTCTGTAACATCTTGTGTTTGTGACTGCTCTGTTTTTTGTTCTGTGTTTGTTATTCGTTTTTCGGATTTCTGCTTCTCGGCACCCCGGATTTCCTACACGCCGGACTCCGGCGAACCAGCCGGTGGGCGCCGGTAGGGCCGCCGGCGGCTCCGCCGCCGGCGGCAGTGGAAAGGGTGGGGGTGTGCGTGGTTGGGGAAAAAAAACGGGGTGGGGAATTTTTTAGCTGGAATCGGGATTCAGGAGAGAGAAAGAGGTGAAAATTTTTGGGAAAATTTTTATTTACAGTTAAGATCTGATCGATCAAACGGTTTAGATTTGCCTGATGTCTCTTTTAGCTTGCCATGGAACCTAAAACAATACTTCTTTTTAATATAGTATATATATATATATATATATATATATATATATATACGAGTGATAGGCACGGGCCTCCGCCCCTCGTGCTCCGCGCGACAGTACCCAGTTGCGGCAGCGGACTCCACCCGACACGGGCTCCGCCCCGACTGCCCCGTGCGACAGTACCCAGTCCCCGGCGGGCTTCGCCTCCCCGCGGCATTTTTTAATTAAACGCATATTTTTTTAATAATGAATACAATTTTCAGGTTAAAAAAAAATTTCTGATCAGATTTCAACTGCATTTTATTTTTAAGCTTATTTAATTAATCATCTTTAATCTAAAAGCACATAGCCACGACCACATTTTTCTCTCTCCTGGTCGTACTTCTCTCTCTTCGTGCCGCATATTTCTCTCTTTCTCTCTCTCCCCCTCTCCACTGCACTGGCGCACTCTCCCCCTCTCTCCTCTCTTTCTTTCTCTCTCCCCGCCATATATCCCTCTTTCTCTCTCTCCTGGCCAAATATGCCTCTCTCTCTCTTAATTATCTTGAAAGGGAGACAACATGTAAGCGGTATAACTGTAGAAGATCTAGTGATTAGTTGTTATAGCCATTTGAAAATAACGAACGGATGATAATATCTAGAGATCAATCCAATGGTCATATTTTTTTTGTATAGCTTTTAAAAGCATGGTTTTAAAAACCATTTCATATATCTTTATATATGGTATATATAATGTCATTTTGATCAATTGAGGGAAGAGGCACCATTTCTGTAGTGACTGGCAATGGGGAACAAAAGTTGATAAGTGATGTACAATTTGCTACTAATACATTTGTGATTGAATTCATGTTTGATCTGAACAACAGAATTGTGCAATTCTAATTGCAATTCTGCATACAATTCCATTACCTACATAGAATGATACTGGTAAGGTAATTCATAGGTAATTATTTACCAGTAAATTCCTCGGATGATCAACTCATGATGGTCATCATGATCAACTCTGATTATATGAGTAAAGGCACTACCAGCAGTCAGGATGGCAGCTTTGCGTATGGCCTCCCCAGTTAGGACCATCAGAAGACCAATATTGGTGATCCACCACTGTGCCTTCAGTTCTGGGAGGAAAGCAACCTCTATGTAGTATTTAAACATTGAAAATGCCATTGCAATAATGTACTGTCTGCTGATCATGATCAAAATTGCTTAGATCCTGAATTACAGCAAGATGCAGAAATTAAGAACTAAGAAGTTACTTCATCTATAAACAGATAGTGAAGTCCTAACATACAACAAATTTCTTATATGGTCTAAGGTTACAATTACGGCTCATTTGGTTATGGTTGTCGATAAAGTAGGACGAGTAGTGTGTGTAACCCCGTGTCCGACGAATAAGGTCGCCAGGAACCAGACCGATCGGGCTGAAACTAATGAGCGAGCTCGACAGTAGACAAGCCGAGCCCGAGCTTGGCATTCGTCGAACGGGAGAGCGGTATTCGTCGACCGCGAGCTCGGCATTCGCCGAGCTAGTCCAAGAATCATCGAGCTGAGGTCGACTGATGGAGACCGACTAATGGGCGAGCTCGCCATCCCAGATCGCGCTCTCGCAACGGAGCTCGGCAATAGTAGGCGAATTGGATCTGCCGAGGTGATCAAGCTCCCCAGCTCGCCCGAACCCATGAGATACTTTTTACTGTTTTGCCCACGCTGGTCTGCCTATAGCCCCTCAAAACAGCAGAGTTTGACTGTTGGCAGACCCAGCTAAGGGCTTTCTGGTAACTTCAGGTCAGTTCACTTTGGTTATTGGCAGTTCAGATTTTGAAAACTATAAATAGGACACAAGGAGTACCCCAGAAGGCAGGCTTCCTGCGCTCTCCTGCTCCAGTTTTCAAGTGCTTTCTGATGGTACCTTAGCTCGGCCTCTGGCTAAGGAGGGGAAGCGTTCTCAGATCTTCTGGGTGTGTGGTGGGACCTCCCCGCCGAGCCCTTGGGCCGGTCCTTCCCTATTTCTTTTGTTGTTTTGCTTGCAGGAGTAAAGTAGGCGCGCGATCACCCCTTCCCCGAGGGCGAACTCCACAGGAGACCGAGATTTCGGTTTCAACAGTGTGAGTAAATTAACATGAATTTGATGCATGGGCATGCACTAGCCTGCATTAGAAAATGAACTGAGACAGTTAATCATTAGAAAATGAACATAGATTTCATCTTAACTAGTGCACAAAAGCCCGACTAGGCCGGGCTTGAACCGGGCCGGTTGGGCCCGGGCTTTTTGCCAACCAATGTCTGATTGTAAGGGGCTGCACGACTTTGTATTTCTGATTGTATGCTATTGTTTTTTACTGGAAGAATGTGATGATGGAGAGCCAGAGAGGAGATTGGCACATTGGCTTGTGGTCATTGGTACCATCCTGTCTGCATCCAGTACTGGCTCAGGCAGAAAAACTGGTGCCCAATTTGTAAAGCCCCTGCAAGTGTTGATATCAACTAATGGCTGGCTAGCCAACAGTTCCAGTGAGGCTTTATATTTGCATTTTTCCATTTTATTTTCTCTATAGAATAATTGAAGTCCAAAAAAATTTACTTTTTTAGTGCATAGGTTCTGTAAAAATAAAGAATGATGGATGAAGAAGCTGAGGAACGACATCCATTTTTTTGGGTTGGGGCAGGGGTGGAGGGAGGCAATATACATAAAATTTGGTTCCATTTATGAAGAACCTTAATTTTGTGATGATATCCCTGTTACTAGAATAATGATCTGTTCAGCATATGAGTTTGCCCTTAGATGTTCTACTCTTGAAAAACAAAAAAAGCACACATTTCAAGGCCATTCTATAAAAAAAATCTTTGAAAGTATAACATATATGATTTGGGAACTACATCCATTCTAGAAATTTTACAGGATTTTAGATGTATAGCATATATGAAGAAGCACAAAGAAATAAGAAGAAGCTTCGTCGAGCGTGATTCATGATTCTATAATGAGTTCTCATACAGAGAATGAAGAGAAGTCGGCTTCTTTTAGCATCTTTTGCTGGCGGAGCAACTTCCACCAGAGTCTGTTTGAGAGCCCCCACTCCCTCTCTACTTTCTTGCTTCCATTTATTTTCTTACTAGTTAACAACCCCCAAAAAAACGCTTTACTTGCTCTTAGACACTAAGGAGGATGATATGCTCATAATTATCCTCATTTTAATTTATTTTCCTGCTAATAATTAGTTTGATATGGTTGAAATATACAATGATACTTGTCTCCTAACGGTCACAAGTTATATACTCATTAGCTAAAAGTGTATGAGTAGTTTATTTTACTCTCTCCTATGAACAATATGATGTATATCTCCTGAGCTGCTTCATAACTTGATATTACTTTCTTGTATTCTTTGTTAGCCCATTCGCAAGCAGTGTTAAGTTGTGCCAACACCCATAAATTTTGAATCATTTCCTGCTAAAAACATTTTCTTTTGTTTTCCAATTTTCCACCAGCGATCTACGTCGAAGAATCACCTTTATCAATAATTTCATTTTTTTGTCGTCCATTTAATCCTTCAGCAATAAACAATCCAAAATAGTAGTCTTAAGAACTGGCCTTAAAGTGTGTGTTTTTTAGAAATTTTAGAGGATTTTAGATGTATAGCATATATGAAGAAGCACAAATAAATAAGAAGAATACCTAGGTTCTCCGAAAGAAATGGAAATACAACGCCTACCTCTGCTCCTCTCCAGCCTCAATTCCTACATCCCACAAATCATCACGCGATCGATCAAAAGAAAAATACCTAGATTCCAAAATGGTTTCGAGTTTCGTAGATGAATAACGCGATCAAAAGCAGAATACCCTAAACTTACCTGTGTTCCATCATCTATGGGCATATGGAAACAGAGGCGCGGTATATCTCCGACAACGAGCAGCATTTACCTCCGTCGACGGACAGCGGGCTTTGTGTTCGCCGTCGAGTGCCTGCGATTTATTGAGGGACGCAGTAGGGCATGCGAATCCGAAAAGGAATTGCCTGCCTTCTAGCATTACGAAAGGATGCGAGAGCTCGGCATTACAGGGGAGCTATCGGGGAGAAGATGAGTGAGCGTGCAGCGGTGCGGGAGCAAGGGAGCGATAGATCAGGGCACAGAAGTGAGCGGCCGGTTTTAACCTTTTTTTGGCGATAGTTAATACTAAATATTAGCCATGTTTTTTGCTTTTCATGGCTAATACGAAGGTATTAGCCATGCTTTTTTATAGTCGTGGCTAAAACCCAAATATTAACCACAGTTTTGCGATCATGGCTAATACTAATGTATTAGCCACGATTTTGAACCATGACAAAAAAAAAGTGTAGCTAATGCTCATTTTCTAGTAGTGGCCTCCCATCAGGGGCGGCCGCCCCCCAGGGGCGGCCGCCCACCAGGGGCGGCCTCCAGAGCCGGGCCGCCCACCAGGGGCGGCCTCTTGCCCCAGGCCGCCCACCAGGGGCGGCCTCCAGAGCCAGGCCGCCAACAGGGGCGGCCTCATGTCCCAGGCTGCCCACCAGGGGCGGCCTCCAGAGCCAGGACGCCCACCAAGGGCGGCCTCTAGAGCCAGGCCACCCACCAGGGGCGGCCTCCTGCCCCAGGCCGCCCACCAGGGGCAGCACCAAGAGCCAAGCTGCCGACCAGGGGCGGCCTCCTGCCCCAGGCCGCCCACCAGGGGCGGCCTCCAGAGCCAGGCCGCCCACCAGGGACGTCCTCTTGCCCCAGGCCGCCCACTAGGGGCGACCTCCAGAGCCAGGCCGCCCACCAGGGGCGGCCTCTTGCCCCAGGCTGCAAACCAGGGGCGGCCTCCAGAGCCAGGGTGCCCACCTGGGGCGGCCTCCAGAGCCAGGCCGCCCACCAGGGGCGGACTCCTGCCCCAGGCCGCCCACCAGGGGAGGCCTCCAGAGCCAGGCCGCCCACCAGGGGCGTCCTCTTGCCCCAGGCCGCCCACCAGGGGCGGCCTCCAGAGCCAGGCCGCCCACCAGGGGCGGCCTCTTGCCCAGTCCGCCCACCAAGGGCGGCCTCTAGAGCCAGGCCGCCCACCAGGGGCGGCCTCCAGAGCCAGGCCGCCCACCAGGGGCAGCCTCCTGCCCCAGGCCGCCCACTAGGGGCGGCCTCCAGAGCCAGGCCGCCCACCAGGGGAGGCCTCTTGCCCAGGCCTCCCACCAGGGGCGGCTTCCAGAGCCAGGCCGCCCACCAGGGGCGGCCTCCAGAGCCAGGCCGCCCACCAAGGGCGACATCTTGCCTCAGGCCGCCCACCAGGGGTGGCCTCCAGAGCCAGGCCGCCCACCAGGGGAGTCCTCCAGTGCCAGGATGCCCCCTATGCCTCAGCAGCCCAGAGGAGGCGGCCTGCCTTCTCCTAGTCCGCCCAGCCGGGCAGCTTGCTTGCCGAGTCTGCACAAGTCTCCATGATGACGTCACTGTGCCCTGCTTCTAGAATATCTTCCCCGAGCCTATAAATAGCCCATGATACCTCTCATTTGGGGGGGTGGGGGTGGGGACAACATGCAGGAGGAAAACTGCAGCTTGCCAGCAAGCCCTGCGGACTCAGTTTTCCAGTCCTGCACAGCTTGCCAGCAAGCCCTGCAGACTCAATTTTCCAGTCCTCCACAGCTTGCCAGCAAGCCGTGCGGACTCAGTTTTCTAGTCCTCCATAGCTTGCCAGCAAGCCCTGCGGACTCAGTTTTCCAGTCCTCCATAGCTTGCCATCAAGCCGCGCGGCCTGCTAGCAGCCTCTTTTCCTTAGCCTCTGGCAACTCCTTCCTTAACCGCCAGCTTCCCCCATTGTACCCTTTATTTCTTTCTTGTGTAAAGGTACTTTCAACAAGCTGTAATCTTGTTTCTTGACTAAAGAAAAGCCCGTCGCAAGAGTGACATTTATGCCGCGGCGGGCGAAGTCTGTTGTTGCCACTGCTAGCGGCCCCTCTCTTCTCCTCTGCTGAGCAGGCTTCTTCTCTGCTCAGCAAGCTTCTTCTCTGCTCGGCAAGCTTCTCTTCTGCTGAGCAAGCTTCTCTGCTCAGCAAGCTTCTTCTCTGCTCAGCAAGCTTCTTCTCTGCTCAGCAAGCTTCTCCTCTGCTAAGCAAGCTTCTCTTCTACTGAGCAAGCTTCTCTGCTTAGCAAGCTTCTTCTCTGCTCAGCAAGTTTCTTCTCTGTTCAGCAAGCTTCTTCTCTGTTCAGCAAGCTTCTCCACTGCTAAGCAAGCTTATCTTCTGCTGAGCAAGCTTCTCTGCTCATCAAGATTTTTCTCTGCTCGGCAAGCTTCTTCGCTGCTCATTAAGCTTCTTCGTTGGTCAACCGTCTACTCGACAGCTCCTGATCAACCTTCACAACCATCAAACTCGGATCAACGCCCTTCTCTCCTCTATCCCCGCAACTCTTGAACAAGCATTTTCTCCATTCTCGAGCACTCAGAAGCTTCCTTCTCTCCTCTATCCCCGCAACCTTCTTCAATCACCTTGCCCGTGGATCGAACACACCCCGTTAGCTGCTGGTGCCCGCGACAACCTGCCCTCTTCTGTTTCCGAGCATCAACAGTTAACACGCGACCTTCAGATCCGAACAGACGGTGAACAGCGACAGTTAGCCATGTCAGACCATCAACCAGCCGAGAACCTTGCTCCAAGTCCCAGTGAAGATCCTCTCTGCGAGGCCTTCGAGCAATCACGCAGTGAAAATGCTCGTCAGTTCCAAGCAATCAACCAAATTCTTGCTGCAATCACACAGCGATTAGACACTCATCCTGCAGTAGCCCCAGCTGCTCCAATCAATCCAGCATCCGAGACTCCTCAAGCTTATCCTCCGGCTTGCCCACCGTTCAATCCTCCTTACACTCCAACCTTTCCACAAGGGCCCGCAGCCCCTTTGCGACCTCAAGATGAAGAGTTTGCAGCTCGTCAAAACTTCTTCCTGGAAGCAGCCCGGGGAAGTCCTGCAAGATTTCTCAACTTTCAGGGAATTCATCCTTACCCATCAGCTCCTGCCTTTACTCCTGCAACAACTTTTCCCTTTTATTCTCCTGCTTCCTTTGCAGCTACAATGTATGCTCCCTTTAATCCTTATGCTGTAGGAGAGCAAGAAGAGCCGTCACCGTTTACAGAGAATGTTCGTCACGAACCAACTCCAGCTAACTTCAGAGAGCCCAGGTTATCGATCTACACCGGAGAGACTGATCCAGTGAAGTATCTGCAAGCCTTCGAATCAGCCGTTGCTCTCAAAACTCTCTCAGATGCAACAAAGTGCAAGCTCCTTGTAACAACCTTTGATGGGAAAGTGAGGGACTGGTTCTATGGTCTTCGCTCTCACTCCATCACTTCCTTTGCTGATTTGCGAAGAGAGTTCTTGCTCAGATTCTCTACCTCAACCAAGAGAAAGGGCGGTCCAGAAGCCCTCTTTGAGATCAAGCAGCGAGATAATGAAACTTGGTCTCAATTTGTTGATCGATTCCAGAGAGAAATCTTGGACATTGAAATTGTTGGTCAAGAGGTGTACCGAGTGGCTCGTATCCACGGTCTCCGTGAAGGGCCTCTCAAGTTTGAAGCCAATGTCCGTGCACCGAGAACATACCAAGAGTCGATTGCCTTAGCCAACTCATACATCCGAGGCGAAAAGAGCAACACAGGCTTCGTCTCCAAGCTTATATCAGAGGAAGATCCTTCTCATAAACAGCCTCTGAGGTCTCCTCGGAAAGATTTCCCAACTAAATTAAGGAGGGAAAGAAGATTTCAGCATCGTCAATACTCCTTCTGGGATCAAAACCGTACCCGAGATCCACTACTACCACCAGCTCTATCTTCTCAAACAGCTGCAGTTTACCATCAGCAAGGCGATGACTTGCATGAGTCTGAGCTAGATGAAGCCGTGCAAGAAGTAAGCCAAATCATGAAGGATAGGTCTAACTATAAGAGGCCTTATCGACCAGCAGATCAAAGAACTAGAGACTCAGAACCATACTGCGAGTTCCACAAAGAGTCAGGCCACTTGAATGAGAACTGCCGAGCACTCCGTCAACTAGTGCAAAGGATGCTCCGGCAGGGTAAGATGCGTGACCTGTTTCCCAAAGATGAATGCTCTGATCCAACAACCTCAAAGGGCAAAGAAGTTGCAGACATTCCTTGCAGCTCAAGAGGGGTGAGCCTAGTCGAAGAACCCCCTCTCCTCATTGTTAATAAAACTGTCGAATGCTTCGATGCCGATGACGAGGGCGTGCTTGGAAGACTATTCTAAGCCAACAAAGGACTTCATAGTTCTCCAAATTTTTTCACAACCGTGATCGGTTACTCCTACTCTTGCTCTTTCGAATAATTTTCTTTGTAAAGCACTTCTAAGTATTCATTCTTGCTTTTCAATAAAGCTTTTATCAGGGATCTCATACTGACACAGTTCCCTTCTTCTGATGCTTCCTCCTCTATTTTTCTCTTTGCCGAAGAGATCGCTACACCAATGAGATATCGCCGAGTCTCGCTTTAGGCCCCCTCGGGATTGGATTCCGGCGTAAGGCCATAACGACCACATATCACGGGGAGTGTTCGCAGTGGGGGCTATCCAACTCTCATGCGGAGGAATACAGTATTTTGGATCCTAGCCGGCATCTAACACAGAGTGTGTGCTTAGGGAGGACCCATGTGTTAGCTCTGCTGTGCTTCACAATGGATACATTACAGTTACGGTAATCTTTGCTTGACAAGCATTGACGATCAAGCGTAGTCTTGTCTCTTTAATCATCTCACAACTGTGATGGACGGACACTCTCTGGTACTCTCGATCCGTGCCTTCGCGGGTTCCACAATTCCACTGATCTTTCCACAGACAAGCAATAGTCCACTTGGCGCAACTAGTCTCATGGATCAGTGATAATTGTACCCAAGACAAGAGAGCAGTGTATCTAGCAATACTTCTCAGGATTTCCTGTGCTTTTCTCTTTTGTGCCCTTCTAAAGGATGCGCGACTAGCCCGCTCTTAGTAGGACTATACTCGTGATGACCTTTTTCAGGCAAGCAATGCATAAGGCCCACGGGGAACACTTATGGCAGCATCCAGCCTCCTTTGGTCACTTCCCAATATAAACCTCTTTTTATCAACTACTTCTTTCACAGATGATGACTTACAAGCTCTCTACTTATATAAGCTCAGTTATTCTTATCAAATGTTAATGACATCAAACATTGATCAAAGAATCTAACTCTCCTTGATCATCAAGCCTTGCTATTGGAATCTAGTTAAGATTGGTAGAATTCGTCAAGCTTCTTCTCTGCTAATCTGATCATATCCGTCCTATCATACCAACCTTATCATATAAATAGTTAGCATATGCAAGCCTCCTCTAGATACTTGCAGCTTAGCTCATTATATTATGTCTGCTGCTCACTCTTCTCTTTACAGTGATCAGCAGGCACCCGCAAGCCTTATCCAGGTACTTATATCTTAGTATTTTCATCATATCTGCTTCTAACTCTCCTCTTGCAGAGATCAACAGTTGCTTGCAAGTTTCCTCACAGGTACTTGCAACCCTCCTTCATATACCACATCTGCTTCTAACTCTCCTCTTGCAGATATAAGCAGATACTTGCAAGTCTCTTCGCAGAGATCAACAGATGCAAGTTTCTTCACAAGTACTTGCAAGCTACTTTCACATATTTTGTCTGCTCCTAACTCTGTTCTTGCAGAGATCAGCAGACACTTGCAAACTTATTCACAAGTACTTGCAAGCTACTTTCACATATTTTGTCTGCTCCTAACTCTTTTCTTGCAGAGATCAACAGACACTTGCAAGTTTCTTCATAGGTTCTTGTAAGCTACTTTTATATATCCCATATTTGCTCCTAACATCTCTTTTGCAGAAAGCAGCAAACGCTTGCAAGCCTCCATCAGGTACTTGCAAGTTATTATGCGTCCATTTTTCCCCTCACCTTCATTTTGCAGAACTCAGTAGAAGACACATCTTCTTCGTTTTACAAAGGCAAACTCAGGTACGCGCGAAATGTACCTTCCATACACGCCTACACTAACTTTTCCTTCGCAGGAAAAAGACAGGCAGTAGCAACCTTGTTAGGAGAGACATCAGGTTCTATCTCCCCTTGTCTCCTCTTCCTTTGGGATGGATCACGATTTTTGTGGGTCTCCAACTTTTTCGAAGTTCCCTTCGGAACTTCAAAAAGTGCGGGGATTATGTTAACCCAGAAATCGGCGATACTTCCCAAGATAGCCAGCTGGCTAGTCGCGACCTTCAGTTTCTCCCTAAAGTTTGCGACAAGTAAAAGTGTAGGCGGACAGATTTTTCTGTCCGCCCAGGTCGTGTATCAACCATGTGCCCTGCGGGACGGCGGGTTGTTCCTATAGCTAACCCTCGCAGGTAGCGCGGTTAGGCATGTTAACCGCGCCACATTTTTCCTTGTAGGAGGCAATCTAAAGCAGCAGGAAATGATCTGCACGGTCGCCCAGCCGGCGTCAACCCTAGACCAACTCAACCATCGCAGACTCACTCTCTGGCTTGCCAGAAGAGATGGGCTCCATCTCCCCTACAGGGGCGGCCTCTAGAGCCAGGCCACCCAACAGGGGCGGCCTCCTGCACCAGGCCGCCCACCAGGGGCGGCCTCCAGAGCCAGGCCGCTAACCAGGGGCGGCCTCCAGAGCGAGGCCGCCCACCAGGGGCGGCCTCTTACCCCAGGCTGCCCACCAGGTGCAGCCTCCAGAGCCAGGCCACCTAACAGGGGCGGCCTCATGTCCCAGGCTGCCCACCAGGGGCAGCCTTCAGAGCCAGGACGCCCACCAAGGGCGGCCTCTAGAGCCAGGCCGCCCACTAGGGGCGACCTCTTACCCCAGGCCGCCCACCAGGGGCGACCTCCAGAGCCAGGCCGCCCACCAGTGGCGGCCTCTTGCCCTAGGCCGCCCACCAGGGGCGGCCTCTAGAGCTAAGACGCCCACCAAGGGCGGCCTCCAGAGCCAGGCCGCCCACCAGGGGCAGACTCCTGCCCCAGGCCGCCCAACCGGGGCAGCCTCTAGAGCCAGGCCGCCCACCAAGGGCGACCTCTTGCCCCAGGCCACCCACCAGGGGCGGCCTTTTGCCTAGGCGGCCCACCAGGGGCGGCCACTTGACCAGGCCGCCCACCAGGGGCGGCCTCCAGAGCCAGGACGCCCACCAGGGGAAGCCTCCAGAGCCAGGCCGCCTAATAGGGGCGGCCTCCTGCCCTAGGCCGCTCACCAGGGGCGGCTTCCAGAGCTAGGCCGCCCACCAGGGGCGGCCTCTTGCCCAGGCCGCCCACCAGGGGCGGCCTCCAGAGCAAGGCCGCCCACCAGGGGCGGCCGCCAGAGCCAGGCCGCCCACCAGGGGCGGCCTCCTGCCCTAGGCCGCCCATCAGGGGCGACCTCCAGAGCCAAGCCGCCCACCAGGGGAGGCCTCCAGAGCCAGACTACCCACCAGGGGCGGCCTCCAGTGCCAGGCCGCCCCCTATGCCTCAGCAGCCCAGAGGAGGCGGCCTGCCTTCTCCCAGTCCGCCCAGCCGGGCAGCTTGCTCGCCGAGTCCGCACAAGTCTCCATGATGATGTCACTGGGCCATACTTCTAGAAGATCTTCCTCGGGCCTATAAATAGCCCATGATACCCTCATTTGGGGGGGGGAGGGGAAAACACGCAGGAGGAAAACTGCAACTTGCCAGCAAGCCCTACAGACTCAGTTTTTCAGTCCTCCACAGCTTGCCAGCAAGCCCCGCGAACTCAGTTTTCCAGTCCTCGACAGCTTGCCAGCAAGCCCTGCGGACTCAGTTTTCCAGTCCTCCACAGCTTGCCAGCAAGCCCTGCGAACTCAGTTTTCCAGTCCTCCACAGCTTGCCAGCAAGCCCTGCGGACTCAGTTTTCCAGTCCTCCACAGCTTGCAATCAAGTCGCGCGGCATGCCAGCAGCCTCTTTTCCTTAGCCTCTGGTAACTCTTTCCTTAACTGCCAACTTCGCCCATTGTACCCTTTATTTCTTTCTTGTATAAAGGTACTTTAAGCAAGCTGTAATCTTGTTTCTTGACTAAAGGAAAGCCCGTCGCAAGAGTGGAATTTAGGCCGCGGCGGGCGAAGTCTGCTATTGTCACTGCTAGCGGCCCCTCTCTTCTCCTCTCCTGAGCAAGCTTCTTCTCTGCTCAGCAAGCTTCTCCTCTGCTGAGAAAGCTTCTCTTCTGCTGAGCAAGCTTCTCTGCTCAGCAAGCTTCTTCTCTGCTCAGCAAGCTTCTCCTCTGCTGAGCAAGCTTCTCTTCTGCTGAGCAAGCTTCTCTGCTCAACAAGCTTCTTCAATGCTCAACAAGCTTCTCCTCTGCTGATCAAGCTTCTCTTCTGCTGAGCAAGATTCTCTGCTCAGCAAGCTTCTTCTCTGCTCAGCAAGCTTCTTCTTTGCTCAGCAAGTTTCTTCTCTGCTCAGCAAGCTTCTTCTCTGCTCAGCAAGCTTCTCCTGTGCTAAACAAGCTTCTCTTCTGCTGAGCAAGCTTCTCTGCTCAGAAAGCTTCTTCTCTGCTCAGCAAGTTTCTTCTTTGCTCAGCAAGCTTCTTCTCTGCTCAGCAAGCTTCTTCTCTGCTCAGCAAGCTTCTCCACTGCTAAGGAAGCTTCTCTTCTGCTGAGCAAGCTTCTCTGCTCAGCAAGCTTTTTCTCTGCTCGGCAAGCTTCTTCGCTGCTCATTAAGCTTCTCCGCTGGTCAACCGTCTACTCGACAACTCCTGAACAACCTTCCCAACCATCAAACTCGGATCAACGCCCTTCTCTCCTCTATCCCCGCAACCCTTGAACAAGCGTTGCTCCACTCTCGAGCACTCATAAGCTTCCTTCTCTCCTCTATCCCCGCAACCTTCTTCAATCACCTTGCCCGTGAGATCGAACATACCCTGTTAGATGCTGGTGCCCGCGACAACCTGCCCCCTTCCGTTTCTGAGCATCAATAGTTAACACGCGACATTTAGATCCGAACAGACGGTGAACAACGACAGTTAGCCATGTCAGACCATCAACCCGCCGAGAACCTTGCTCCAAGTCCCAGTGAAGATCCTCTCTGGGAGGCCTTCGAGCAATCGCGCCGTGAAAATGCTCGTCAGTTCCAAGCAATCAACCAAATTCTTGCTGCAATAATACAGCGATTAGACACTCATCCTGCAGAGCTGCTCCAATCAATCCAGCATTCGAGACTCCTCAAGCTTATCCTCCGGCTTGCCCACCGTTCAATCCTCCTTACACTCCAACCCGCAGTGACGCATCGAGCACGAGCGAAGCCCGTGCACAGGCAGGCGAAGCTCGCCTGGATGCGGCCGAAGACCGCCCGAGAGCTTCGAGAACGGGCGTAGCCCATGCGATGAAGCTCGTGTGTATGTCTTGTTGGGATATAGCGCAGAAACTATCCCCTAGGCACAACCAAATATTTACAGGGTGTATAAGAACATATAAATCTGAACAAACTCTGCAAACATAAATTAATGTAACTGCAATAATAAACCATGAAGAAATGTACCGATGTCCGTTACAGAAAACACCGCGGAGGAGCCGGACTCGCTCGATCCGCGGGAGAGAGAATAATCAGGACTGCAATCCGCTAGCACAGCGGACACACAAGGATCGTCGAGAACCTTCGTCGTCGGATGACGACCAAACCACCCGCAACCACCAGAGAAACACCGTCGAGGCCAATTGCACTCACGCACACCATCGACGCCAAGCCGCACCACCGGAGAAAACCACCATCAAGGCCACTGCACTCCCGCAAGCCTTCGCCGCCATGTCCGCATCGCAGGAGAGAAACTCCGTCAAGGCCACTGCACCACCGCAAGCCTTCGCCGCCACGCCCGCACCGCCTCATCTACTCCAAGACCGGTAGAGATCCTCTCCTCCAAGGTCGGTGGATATTTCCGCCAAAGCCGGTGGATACGTTGAGATTCCCACACGAGTAGAAATGCTCCGCCGCCATCGCACGGTGTTGCACCAACGACAACCACCGACGACATCCAACAAGGGTTTCCCCCCTTGCGGCACCAAGAGTAAGACGGCGGCAGCTGCTCCTTCAACACGAGCCTGAGGCGGCAAGATCTCCTCCACGTGGAGGCTTCCTCTTACGCGAATCGAAAACCGGATTTTTCCCAAGCGGCTTTCCTCCTCACTGTGAACAGGAGAAAAAACCTTTCTCACAGGCAGCGTCACTTCTTCTCCTTAAGGCCTGGCGATTCTCCTCTTATTTATTTTCGTGAATAGGAGATCCAAATGATAGGTGATTTCTATTTTTGTTAAACCGTGAATCAAAGATCTTTATATATATATATATATATATATATATATATATATATATATATAATATATATATATATATATATATATATATATATATATAACATATATGGATTTGAACCAATATAACAATCACCACCTTGGTTCAAAATCCAGATCCACCACCTGCACGAAGCACTTACTGCATACAACAACAACTGCACCAAGCAACAACTGCGCCAAGCAACTCTGCACGTAGCACCGCCTCAATCTGAAGCATCAACCGACCTGCTCCATTCGACTCATTTCTATTCTGCCTCAACCCGTGAACGTCGCCACAATGTGATCGTAGAAACTGACTCGCATAACCCGAGTCCCAGAAGGAAGATCCTCTGCAGCACCACGACAATCCATCTTATCAGCCTCAGAAATCATGGGCACACCACCACACGTCATGATCCCCATCAGCCGGTACAAACTACCGCACTACACAGCTCTCCTAAGCATGGTACGCCCTCACCCTACCATCAAGACTCCACCTTGGTCCACCCAACTGTAGCCACCTGAATCCAATCCGCTCAGTGATGACAAACATCAAGCTGTCAGAGTCACTTAGACTCTCAGTGATGGTGGGGAAAACATCACTCTGCACCCTGACCCAGCTGTCACCCAATCCACACCCTGATCTCGAGACCCTTTTGCACGCTGTGAACTAGCACTCCTGTGTGACTGCACTGTCTGCAAAGGTAAAAATACCATACCCTCCTTTAGCCTAGATTAAGGTCGTGCTCCACTCAATCCCTTGTCAAACTGCCTCACCTTACCCATCCGCTGCTGCCAAGATGTAACCGCCCCAGGAGTAGGGCCCACTAACATCTGTCTGGATAACACTGCGATCGTGACCTCCACTAGCTCCATCGTATCCTTCTCATGCAAGAGCATCGTCACTAAGGCCGGGTAAAAAAAAGTGAGTGAGGTAAGATGTGAAATGGGTCTCCACGTCTCCTCCATCTCTGCACCAGCTTCCTCTAACTGACACAAAAACCGTCTGAACACTTATCATGTTCCCACAGATAATCTTCTCCCTGTAACATATCCGCAGTTATCATGACCTTCTCATGTAGTACCACCAGTCACAGGTCAAATTCGCCACTGCCGCACTTCTTCAAAAGACACTGTCCAGATTCATGTTCTTACCTGTCATGGTTGTCCTACGACACTACTAGGAGACCTGATTAATTCAGAGGTCAGATTTGAAAAGATGGGGAGCGGACCTAGTCGTCACCCACCACAGTCAAATCATTCCTTGAACGTCCAATCAGTCGCCTACAGAACCTGGCTCTGATACCACTTATTGAGATATAACGCGGAAACTATCCCCTAGGCACAACCAAATATTTACAGGGTGTACAAGAACATATAAATCTGAACAAACTCTACAAACATAAATTAATGTAACTGCAATAATAAACCATGAAGAAATGTATGGACGTCCGTTACAAAAAACACCGCGGAGGAGCCGGACTCGCTCGATCTGCGGGAGAGAGAATAATCTGGACTGCAATCCGCTAGCACAATGGACGCACAAGGTTCGTTGAGAACCTTCGTCGTCGGATGACGACAAAACCACCCGCCACCACCAGAGAAACACCGTCGAGGCCAACTGCACCCACGCACGCCATCGACGCCAAGCCGCACCACCAGAGAAAACCACCATCAAGGCCACTGCACTCCCGTAAGCCTTCGCTGCCATGTCCGCATCGCCGGAGAGAAACTCCGTCAAGGCCACTGCACCACCGCAAGCCTTCGCCGCCACGCCCGCACCGCCTCATCTACTCCAAGACCGGTAGAGATCCTCTCCTCCAAGACCGGTGGCTATTTCCTCCAAAGCCGGTGGATTCGTTGAGAGTCCCACACGAGGAGAAATGTTCCGTCTCCATCGCACGGTGTTGCACCAACAACAACCACTGACGGCATCCAACAGGGGTCTCCCACCCCTTGCGGCACCAAGAGTAAGACGGCGGCAACTGCTCCTTCAACGCGAGCCCGAGGCTGCAAGATTTCCTCCACGTGGAGGCTTCCTTTTACGCGAACCGAAAACCGGATTTTTCCCAAGCAGCTTTCCTCCTCACTGTGAATAGGAGAAAAAACCCTTTTCACAGGCGGCGTCACTTCTTCTCCTTAGGGCCTGATGATTCTCCTCTTATTTAGTTCCGTGAATAGGAGATCCAAATGATATGTGATTTCTATTTTTGTTAAACCGTGAATCAATGATATATATATATATATATACAAGCAGTCGTGCACGGGGTACCCCGCGCGTGCGGGCAACATTCGTCGTGGGTGCGACATTTGTCAAGGGTGCACCATTTGTCGAGGGGACGACATTTGGCTGAGGCGGCAACATTGGTCGTGGGTGCGACATTTGTCGAGGGGGCGACATTTGTCGTGGGAGCGACATTTATCTTGGGGGCGACATTTATCGTGGGAGCGAGATTCGTTCTCAAAATCTACCATATATCGAACAGGGTGACTAAATCAGACTGAATCATTTTTGTCGTCTGCGAGTTGGGTGATCTTCGACCGCATCTATAAGAAGAGTTCTCAAAGTATAAGAAGAAATGACTAAAAAGACCACTCAAGATCCGGCCCAAATAAATAAAAAGGAGGGGAGAGCTCTTGGGTGGTCTTCGGACTCATCTAGGCGGGCTTCGCCCGCCTCCGCACGGGCTTCGCTCGTGCTATATGTGTCGCTGCGGGCTATGCCCGCAACATATACATATGCGTACTCAAAATGACCGTAAAAAAATCTAAATCACGTTTATATTTTTTACTTTGTAAAAAAATATAAGTTTTCACATACAAAAAGACCCAAATAAATGAAAAGGAGAGTTGATTATATGAGGGGTATTTAGGGAATAAACGTTACACCAATATGGAGGGTATTTTGGGCATCCAAATGTTACACCATGCTCTTTTGCTCTTTGCTTATAGTATAAATATATATATATATATATATATATATATATATATATATATATATATATATATATATATATATATATATATATATATATATAATTACCCAAACCTCTCTTGTAAACTAGCATAATTAGTGAGAGCACCTCTCTTATTTTCAAAATTACAAAAAACTCCCATTAAATTTCCATTTCATTACCAAAACCTTCCCTGATCTTTTCATTTCATTGCATTCATGAAGAAAAATACCCCCTGAACACTGTTCACCGAGGGGGGTGTTTTTGTGCATGGTTGTTATGAAATTAAATCTTCAGGGGAGGTTTTTGTAATGAAATGAAAACTTTAGGGGAAGTTTTTGTAATTTTGAAAATAAGAGGGGTGCTGTCAGTAATTTAGCAAAGTTAGAGGGGAGGTCCCGGTAAATGGCCCTATATATATAGCATATATGGATTTGAACCAATATAACATATATATATATATATATATATATATATATATATATATATATATATATATAATATATATATATATATATATATATATATATATATATATATATATATATATATATATATATCTTTATTATATAATACAATAGTCATATTTGGATCACACCATGAAATGGATCTGGACCGTCCGATCAAATTTTATCAAATACGGGCCGTTGGATTCAAAGCAGAGGCCTGCCAATAACCAATTCAATTTCTAAAACACTGTTCATGATGGAAAAAATCCCGATAGGCATTTCTACCTCCCGCCCCCTCACCCGCTCACCCCCGCCGCCGCCGCCGGAACCGCCGGCGGCCTGCCCGGCGCCCACCGGCGGGTTCGCCGGCCTCCGGCGAACCCGCCGGCGGTTGTCCGGCGGCGAGCGGGCAGGGCCACCGCCGGCGGGCGGAAGCCGCGCTGCCCCTGCGCGGCCTTAAATTTTTTTTTTCCGGGTTTTTTTTATTTTTTATATATTTAAATAATTTATATTATTAATAAATAATTAAATAATTATTAAATATTTTTAAAAAAATCTGAAAATTTAAATTTTAAATTAATAAATATTTTAAAATTTTAAAATTGTATGTCGTACGAGCGAAGCCCGCCGGGGGCGGGCGAAGCCCGCCGGAATGCCAAGCGGGCGAAGCCCGCATGGTTGCGGGCGAAGCCCGCATGATTGCGGGCGAAGCCCGCAGCGACGCATCGAGAACGGACGGAGCCCGTTCGAAGATGCTAGTATATATATATATATATATATATATATATATATATATATATATATATATATATATATATATATATATATATATATATATATCAACTGTTTTGAAAATAAGTTGGTCCAGCATGTTAGGCAAAATGGGTCGATCTCTCAGAACTAGTTTGAGCAAAGAATTTGACTAGCAAAGTTCAAACTTATTAGATTTGGCAGAGGAGCTACTTGCTCATCAAAAACTATCAAGCACAGAAACTGTAAAATTTAAAGTAGGGGAGGTGACAGTACCACTCTCAGTCATCAAAGAGCAATAACCGCAAGCAAAAAAAGAACAAAAGCAGCAGTTGTACTTTATTCACTGCATTACAAGATGAGACTGCAATACCTCCTTCTCTAGCCCTTCTGCAACACTCTCCAGTCATGCACCTCCTTCTGGGACTCGGGGTGGTCAATCTTCCTCTCGCAGCGGTGGATGTGATAATTGTAATCGTCACTCTTAGCCGAAAATCGCCTTTGTACTTACTGTGGACTCCTAAACCACACAATACCGAGGCCATCTTCTTTAAGAAACTTGATTTTCCACCGCCGCCATTGAATGTGCCACCTCGTGCTGCTCCTGCGGTGGCTGTTCCTTTGATCTCCCACTCCGACTTGATGCTTTGCACGAGGAACTTCAACATCTTAGGAGGATGTTTACTCGGGCTTCTGACTCTGTCGCTTCTGTCTCCAATGAAGGTATATTCTGTTTTTCCTACAATCCGGTTTAGATAATGGACTATGGTGTTACCAACTATATAACCCCACACAAACCTTCTCAACATTCGGATGCTACTTCTCCTAAGATTATTACAGTGAACAATGTTTATACTACCAAGGTTTGCAGCTCTGGCAACGTGCCTCTCACTTCATTCGTTCTCCTCTGCTTTGCCCTTCATGTTCCTGTCTCTTAGTTTAATCTTCGTTCTATCAACTGTTTCACTTGTTTTCTCCCTTTTATTTTGTGATGCAGGATTGACGGACCCGGACTATCAATGGTATTTGGCAGGGTCCGTCTTACAAATAGGTTGTACACCATTGATCTTCCTCCCCCTATTCTCTCCTTCCTCATCAAAATGGTGCGGCCTAAAGCAAAAATCATCACCTCCTCGATATTACCCGGTCCTTTATGTTCCAAATGCAGGCTCCTACCGCTTATTGACATTTTGATGTTTTCACTGTTCGCTACCTGATTAACCGCATGCCCTCTTCTCTTCTAAGTTTTGTCATGCCATTTTCCATCATTTCTCCATCCACCGCTTCCTTTCCCCTGCACCTCAGGTCTTCGTGACTTGGCCTCCATTCGCCAAGAAGAAATCAAAAGACACATGACAAAGCACTTCGATAAAAACGTCCGCCTCAAACATTTCCTCGCAGGAGACCTAGTCATGAAGAAGGTAGATGTCGCAGGAAGGGGAGCAACAGTTGACAAGCTACATCCGAACTAGGAAGACCCCTTCATCATCCAGGAAGTCCTAGCTGTAATGACCTGAAAAGGTTCTATCCCTAGCTGTAACATGTGTATTCTTTGTAGCCATGTTGATATTAATATGAACAATTGCAACAAATTTATTCCTTCATGTACTAATTGTTCTCAAGACATCTGAAGGCTTTGAGATCCAGCTCCGCGATTAACTCCGAAAACCAGCGGTCGACCTGTTCCTCATAAATAGCCCCGTGCGGATGATGGGACGATGTCTCGGGACTTAAGCGCTATTGTAAGACCGAGCCCCTGCATTGACGGCCGAGATCAGCTCCCCCCTTGCATGTCGGCCTAGGTCCCCCCGATTGCATCTCTCCTCCGTCTGGAGGAATTATTAGGAACATGTCTGGATGCCAACTTCCCAATTTGACGGGTTCAAGATCGTCTCTTTTAAAAGATATCTTTCGTATTACTAAAAGCATCGGTGCAACTAACCCATCTGTCGCGTCACAAGTAACAGGATGAAATCTCTCCAACAATGATTAAAGTCCTCGAGTAGCAGTGTCATCATAAGTCCGAGTTCCTGCACGAGCTCCTCTCCTGCACATCGACCAACGACCTCCTCGAGTGAGACCAAGTTACTCGTTGGAGTGATGTCATAGTCCGTGCACCTGAAATCAATTTTTAATTTCAATTAGAGACTCTTCTGCTGCTGTTGCTTCTGATTTCTACTGGGCTTTAATTGTGGTTGAGTGTTTCCGTGACCTCTTTTCAGATTCCTTCATAATTGTTTACATTCTATCAGAGGGGTGTTGAGGAGTTAGCAATTCACCAATCTCAGCAGTTTGTTATTCCTCCGTGAAGATTAAGTAAATCAGTTGGGTGCAAAGGAAGTCGGTTTTGCAAGAGGAATTGAAATTGAACTCTTAACGCGGGCCAACTTCAAAAGGTGGAGGTCTTGCATGGAGAGTTACCTTCTTGACGAGGATCTTTGGGAAGTTGTCGGTGGTGACAACCGACATGAAGTAGTCATTGCTGGTGGAAATGCTGAAGCGATGAAAGTTTGGAGGCAAGCAGATGCGAATACAGTGTTCGCTCTGAAGCATGCAATCTCACCGGGGCTATTTGACCACATCATCGAATGTCAGTCAGCAGATGAAATTTGGATGGCCTTGGATGGCTTGTTAAACAAGAAGAACGTAGCTTGACTACAGTTCTTGGAAAATGAGTTAGCGAAGGCCACTCAAGGTGATCTGTTCATTTCTTCTTTCTTCTTGAAGATGAAGAACATCTGCTCTGAGATAACTGCTTTGGATCAGGAAGAGATGATCTCAGAGTTGAAGCTGAAAAGACACATCATTCATGGCTTATGGAAGGAGTATGTTATCTTTGTGACTTTTGTGCAAGGCTGGGCCAATCCTTCATCACTGCTCGACCTGGAAAACCTATTGTCTTTACAGAAAATCTTGTCAAAGAAAATGGCCGGAGATTCAATCTCAGTTGGAGATGTCGAGGCTCTCTTCTTTGGCAAGAAGAAGAAATGAGATAGGAAGAAGAAGACACCTGCTAGCGATGGTCTTTCTTCTCCATCACAGAAGGAATGGAGCAAGGCTCCTAAGCATGATGAAGGGAAGAAGCGGAGTGGACCTCGATGCTACATGTGTAACAAGCTTGGTCATATCCGCAAGGACTGCAGAGTGAATCTTCAGCCAGGGTATGCTGTAGGGAAGGAGGAGTCCGAGTCCAAAGCTGAGGAAGGAGGATGAGGTGTGCCTTCATGACGGGCACTTGTGTTTGTGCACATTCCTCCATAAACTACCAGGAGGACTGGATCGCGGACTTGGGGTATGGTCATCACCTCACCGGGGACGAGTCTAAATTCTCTTCTCTACAGGACTACAAAGGTAACAATGTCACTCACTTTGATGAGTGTGTATTACATGCCTGGAATGAAGAAAAACCTCTTCTTAGTGATCAATGTTGTTGATGATGGGTATCCCGTTTTGTTTGGTCCAACAGAAGTGAGATTTCTCAGGAATGTGTCAGCTGTGAAAGATGATATCACTCATGTTGGAAGGAGAGTGAATGACTTATTCATGTTGACGACAAGCTCCTATGTTTATAGATGAGAGTGAATGATAGTGCTGCTATCTGGCATGAGAGGCCGGAGCATGTTGAAATGGATAAACTGAACGCAATGAGGGTAAGAGGTCTAGTGCATGGCATGCCTAGTCTTTCATCCTTCGAAGACGGTCATGTCTGTGCGGGATGTCTGTATGGAAAGACACATTGCCTTTAATTTGACAAGTCACAGAACAGATGTAAAGCACCGTTGGAGTGTATCCACCATGATCTGACTGTACCAACTGTCACCCCCAGTCTCAATGAAAGCAGGTACATGTTTGTTCTGATTGATGACTTTTCCAGGTACACTTGAGTATGCTTCATGATGGAGAAGTCAGAGGCATTTGGAAAGTTTATGTAGTTCAAGGAGCTTGTGGAGGGCCGACTCGGTCTTTGGATCAAGAAGTTGTGCGCATACTCCATAACAAACAGAGTTACAGAGCAGAAGACTTGTCATTTGACGAAGACCTGCAAGTATTGGCTTCACTCCGAAGGCATTCCTAGAGCCTTCTAGGCCAAAGGAATGACATGTGCGGCATATGTCATCAACAAGATGCCCCTCAGTTCGAAAAACGCGAAGTTTCCATATGAGCGGGTGTTCAAGGAGAAGTCTAGTGTGAAACATCTTCGGGTGTTCAGGTCAACCTGCTATGTGCATGTTCCATATGCTCTCAGGACGAAGCTAGATGCAAAATCACGGAAGCTAGTCTTCGCCAACAATGATAAGTAGAAGAAGGATTGGAAATGTATAGATCCAGATATATGGAAGTTTGTTGTCTCCCGGGATGTGGTATTCGATGAATTAACATTATACCAAGGTAGCTCATCTATGGAGCTACAAGAGAGCAGGTTTGACCGAGGGTAAGGAGAAGTTGCTCATGATCTTTTGGTGAAGTTACATGCGTCACCAGGTGCTTCTATATCATCTAGCTCCAGGGTAGAAGCTTCTGGATCTAGAAGTAGGGGGAGCGATTCTCCTGGTGCGCTTGAGAGGAGAGTTAGTTCAGAAAAAGTAGTGAGAGTGGTGGATCAGGGTCAAGCACTGTGGAGGTCCAAAAGGACCATCATTCCACCGACTCGTTGTAGGGATGAGAACATGGTGTGTTTTGTCTCATGTTTCTTTGCAGGTCCCTTGGATGAGCGTGAAGTGTGAACCGTCATGCTTTGAAATCACCACTGGTATTAAGGAGTAAGAAGATGCTATGAATGAGGAGATGACTGCTCTTAGGAAGAACGAGACTTGTGAACTTGTGCCCAAGATCAATGACATCACTCATATTACATGCAAGTGGGTTTATAAGCTGAAGAAGAAGGTTGATGACAACATCGAGAGGTACAAGGCTCGCATTGTAGCTCGGGGGGGGGGGGGTCTCACAGTAGTACAAGGAGGATTATGAAGAGATGTTTAGTTTGGTGGCCAAAATGAGTTCAGTACGAGTGATGATTTCTTTGGCGGATTGACAAGGGTGGAGGATTTGGCAACTCGACGTAAAAAATGTGTTCCTTTATGATGATATTGGCAAGGATATCTTCATGATGCAGCCATCGGGTTATGTATCTGAAAAACATTCAGGACACGTCTGCAAGCTGAAGAAGACCCTCTATGGTCTGAAGCAAGCGCTTCGGGCATGATATGAGAAGATCGCAAAATACCTCCAGTTCTGTGCTTATTTTGCTTCAGACTCAGATTTCAGTGTGTTTGTTAAGAAAAGGGAGAGCTTCAGATACTCGTTCAATTGTATGTTGACGGCATTATCGTCACGGGAAACTCAGAGGAGGAAGTGACAAGGCTCAGCACTTAGCTTGCCATCCAGTTCGAGATGAAGGATCTTGGGGAGCTCCACCATTTCCTTGGACTCAAGGTTGAGAGGCAGAAGAACGACGTGCAAGAAGGGAAGAACAGTTCTACTCCTCTAGAGATCGGTATGAAACTTTGGTGGGATGAGGGAAAAGTTCTTGGAGACCCTTTGGTGTTCTGGGCTCTCGTGGGGAGTCTCATATATCTGACAATCACTAGGCCGGATATTGCTTATGTTGTGGGTCATGCAAATCAGTATATGGCGGAACCACAAAAGCCTCATCCAGTGACGGCTAAGAGTATTCTGAAGTACGTAAAGCCCAACTCGGACATGTAACTTTTTTACAATAGGGACGCGAGCTTCAAGCTACATGGTTACACATATGCTGATTACGACGGAGATTCTGATGATCAGAAGATGACAGGATATACCTTTTTTGCGGAACAACAACCATCTCGTGGTGTAGCAAGAAGTAGGATTCTGTGTCGGTCTCCACTTCAGATGCAGAGTACAAGGCTTTAGCAGCTCAGGAAGCCATCTGGATCCGGAAGTTAATGAAGTACATCCATAAAGAGGTGTAGAGTCCTACTCTGCTACGCGGTGACAATGAGAGTGTTCTCAAACTAGTTAATGATCCATTTTATTACGAACGGACCAAGCATATCGAGATCGAGCATCACAGACATCTTCACGAAGACAACACTATCAAGGGTGCTGGAGGGGTCTATGATGGTTGAGTATGTGCAGAGTCAGGATAACATCACAGACATCTTCACGAAGCCACTGTCAAAGAGACCGTTTATTCAGTTGTGAGCGTTGTGAGGCCTGATTTCCACTTCCCACTTTAAGGGAGGGTGTTAAAATTGTTGAGTGGGAATGAAGTGGAGTGCAGGCGGTCTAATTGAGCAGACCGCAGAGTCCGCCGCCAGCTTGGCAGATGACCTTTGACAGATAACCTTTATCAAATAGCCTTTGACAGATAGCTTTTGGTAGATTACCGGTCTCTCTTGCGGTCTGGCTCAGCAAGCACACTGGGTTGAAACCGTGCGGTTAGAATTCTCTAACCGTGGTTGTGGCGGTCTGGTTGGTGAGACCGCATAGACTGCTTGAAGCTTCAGGTTCTCTAGCTTACAAGAAGATTGGGTGTTAGCGTGGACTGTAGTGGCTTACCGCACAGTTCGCTGGAGCCTTCTCGGGCAGGTTGATAGCCAGAGTCCAATGGTGTTGTGGACTTGGTCTTGTGTGACAAGTCCAGGGTCGTTTCCTAACAAGCTGAGATTGCCTGTTTGTGCGGACTATTTCTAGAGCTCGCCGAGTTCGGCAAGTCGACTAGGCACGATCCTTGTTCTAGTCGCGGGATGAAATATGCGCGAACTGGGAGATGTGTCCGCAAGGCAGTGCGGTCTGGTCACAATGTCCGCCAGGCTGCCAGTGCTGTGTTCGCCGTTCTTATTGGATGAGTGTTGGTCTTCTCAGCCTGTCGTACTGGTCCTTTCCGCCTATGCAGACTATCGTTCTTTCCGCCCTTGCGGATAAAGGTTATTAGTGGCGGACTAGTGCTGGTATCTGCGCTGTGCGGATACGTGATGCTAGATGCAGGGAGACGAGCAGTTATCCTATCACTATGGGTGGTGACCACACTCCTCTCCTCGCCTATAAATAGGACCCCCTGCTCGCGGTCTCTGCGACTTGAAGTCTCTTCCTCCGAGTTGCGGTTAAGCAGGGCAGTTTACCCAGTCTATCAACGAGTTCTGTTCAAGTCCTTCAACTTTCAATAACAAGCAGTCCGCGCAGCTAGTTGCGATTAGGTGACTTCAGCGATTTCAACAGACTCACCTTGCGGTTAGACGACTTGTGTGGTTACAACTTGATGTCCGCGTGGATTTCTTCTTGTTGCAGTTTTCTGTTTCCTTTGACTATATTGTGAATCACGTCTCGCAATGTATATCTCGCTCTGTAAAGAACTTATCAATTTCAATTGGAGACTCTTGTGCTACTGTTGCTTCTGATTTTTACTTGGTTTTGGTTGTAGTTGAGTGTTCCTGCGACCTCTTGCGGCTTCCCTGAAAATTTTACATTCCCAAACAAAAGTTAATTTCAATTAATTTACCTCAAGGATGTCGTCAAACTTAATTACTCCAACTATAATATATTTTGATGGCGTAATTACAACATAATATGAGGACTCTCTTAATATATAGTAAAGATGGTAGCTAACACACTCCAACTATTGATGAGCTACATGGTGAATTAATAGATAATATCAATGCTAGACCATTCTGAATCCAACTATATACGAGCTACAAGTTTTTTTTGGGTATCTCATTGTGGTCGTCTTAACATAAATTTTTCACAAATGATAGATTACTTTTAAAATTGTTAAAGTATAGACATCGCCACAGCTAGAGAGGACCATTCAGGTTTCAATCGCTCAGTTGGAGAATTGAGCACATGCTCCACCCACTTGCCTATGAGGATCAATATTATTTTTTGTTTAATTTATAAACATTCTTGATAAGACACTACTGATCCACGTGCTTCTTATAATTGTGAACACAAGTTCACAAAACTCTTAAATGGGTGAAGAACAACACGACATTTAAGACTTTTTTGAGATGTTTAATACTTCGCTAAATCGGTTCTCTCTGATTGGAGTTAATGCAACAATGAGTATTTTTTGACAATTTATTATTGTTTATTTGTCTAACTCTTAATTAAATAGTTGTAATACTGTAACTTTATTAATATATTCATAAATTAATAATCATGCAAAATATTGTAGTCACCAAGACATCAAGTAAAGAAGGATGTTTTGAATAATTACAATTAATTATTTTGATTGATCTTAATATAGTGACTTTTTTAAAATATTGATAAATATATATTAAATAAAAAAGAGACGATTTGAATAAATATGGTAATAAAATCAGATTTAACAAACAAAATTTTAATTAAATAGAATAATAATAATAACAATAGTAATGCTATTAGTTTATAGCAGCATTTCTCAACTTTATTTATGAAAGGCTTAACCGCTTAAGGGCTATATTTAGTATTTATATTTGTACAGGGGGCTGAGAGAAGTGGAGGCAGAACGCATTAACAGAGGACATGGCATTTATTATTTGCAACGGTCATATGCGCAGAGAGGAGCCTTGTTAAACACGGAAGAACACTCTCCTGTTTCCCAGTTCTTCTCTCTGCGGCGAGCGTGAGCGTGAGGGGATCCCTCCTTGTCCTCCGGCCGGCAAGAAGCTCCGGTGACTGGAAAAAGGAGCCGACGCGAGGGCAATGAGCCATCGAACAGGGGCGATCTCCGACAGGAGCCATCGACAGGGACGATTCTCCGGCAAGAATCCCGGTTTTATGTTCTCCGGCCACCACCGTTAACTCCTAAGCTTGGAGGCATCAACAGGTACGATCGCACGCCAGCCTCTGCTTGCCGGACTGTGTTTTTTCTGGTTCAAATGCATCTCTCGCTCTCCTTTTAAGTTTTAAACCCTAAGCTTGGACTGTGTTTTAGATTTTGGATTCATCCTTTTCAAAATTTTCCCTGATTTCTCCAATCATTTGTCATTAAACCCTAGATCATTCTGTTATAGTGTCTTTTTTTTCTCCTGTAACAGATACTTGTTAATAAGCACAATGATCTTGGCTATTTCAATGTTTATATAACTCTATTAATCTGTAGGATTATAACCCTAAATCATTTGTGATTTTAAATATGTAGGATTAATATGTAGGATTATTAATCTGTAGGATTATAACTCTATTAATCTGTAAGATTATAACTTTTTCAATGTTTAATCTCTCGCTTTCCTTTTGAGTTTTAAACCCTAGATCATTTGTGATTTTCGATTCATCTTTCTGTATTTTTTTTCTAGCAGATTTATTAAGTTTCTCCTGTTATTTGGACAATGAGGCATTGAACAGGGGCGATCTCCGACAGGAGCCATCGACAGGGACGATCCTCTGGCAGGAATCCCGGTTGATTTTATGCTCTCCGACCTCCACCGTTAACTCTTAAGCTTGGAGGCATCAACAGGCATAAACAATATTTTCTGGTTCGAATCCATCTCTCGCTCTCTTTTTGAGTTTTAATAAACCCTAGGTCATTTGTGATTTTGGATTCATCCTTTTCAGTTTTTTTTTCTGGTTCTCCAATCAATTGTCATTTTGGATTCAACCTTTTCCGTATTTTTATATTATACTTAGTTTTCTTCTGCTCACATCTCATCCATCATCCTTTTATGCTCAACTTTAAGTTTCTCACTGGCAAAATAAATCTGTATCAAAGTATTGTTACTGTCTTAAGTTGGAGAGCAAGTTCTGTGATGTTATCTTGGGCTTCAGATAGATCCTAGCTTGCTTGAATTCCTGGCTTCAGATAGTTCCTGTACTTTTGGTTTCTCATATCCCTTTATTAAGATTTCTTGCTCATTGTCATCAACCCTATTACAGATACTTGTTAAAAAGCCTAACGATCTTGGCTATTTGAATGTTTATATAACTCTATTATGTAATTCGCATCCTGTATGTAGATGAGGCTTGTATTTCTTGGCAGTAATAGGATTAACTAAGAAAAATGAACAGATTAATTCAAAGCCCATGAGATATCAATGAAACTGAGCTTCAAAGATTTGATTTCTACACAAGTACTAGAATAACTTGTACAAACTGTTAGTTCATTAGGAAAAAGCGATATTTGGATACTATTTTTAGAGGAAGAAGGAAGGATTTTGAATTGGCTACAATAAGACCATATAACAAGGATTTATATGTTGACATTAATCTTGGTGTGATTCACATTTGTAGTTTATTAATAGTTGTGTGAATCATGTTTTTTTATTTTAAGTAAGCTCTTGTGATTCACATATGTGAAGACTAAGAGTAACCAATTTCATCTTTGCTACCTATGCATGAAGTTGGCTATATATATGTAATCTAAGTATTTGTAAGCCAAGTCAAGGAGAAATAATATCCAACAAACTTTTTTCCCCCTCTTTGTGCTTCTTTCCTAACATTTAGTATTAGAGGCGGTTACGTCGACGATGTCAGGATCAAAATCCTACGCTAAGGTGCTAAGCGGTGACGTCGACGACTCCCCAAACAGTGGTGGATCCTCTGCTAAGATGCTAAGCAGTGACATCGATGATAGTGGCAGACGGCCATTGGAGGTGCTTTAAGCAAGGGAGGCGGGGGTGACGCTGCATTACCCGTTGCTCACGCGTACAAACTATGCAGATTGGGCTCTCTTGATGAGAGTAAATCTGCATGCCCAAGGAGTCTGGGAGGCGATCGAACCGGGTGATACCGAGTACCGACTTGATAGGATGGCGTTGGCGGCCATCCTCCAAGCCGAACCTTCAGAGTTGCTATCCATGTTGGCGGTGAAGGACTCCGCCAAGCAGGCATGGGACACCATGCGAACGATGCGCATGAGTGTCGAGCGAGTCCGGGAGGCGAAGGTACAAACACTCCGCAACGAGTTTGAGACGATCCGCATGAAGGAAAGTGAATCTGTGGATGACTTTGCCATGCGGCTCAACAACATCGTCAATGACATCCGCGCACTTGGGGAAACGATGGAAGATGAGAAGGCCGTCAAAAAATTCCTTCGTGTTGTTCCACCCAGGTTCATGCAAATCGCCATCTCAATTGAGCAACTACTCGACATGAAGACCTTGTCCATCGAAGAGCTCATCGGTCGATTAAAGGCTGTTGATGAGTGTTATGAACTTGGAAACAATGTTCGAGATGACCATCGTTTGCTTCTAACGGAGGAAGAGTGGCTAGCACGCCACAAAAGGAGGGAGCCGAGAGAGGTTCCCTTAGATAGTAACAAGACTGCTGATAATGGTACTAGCGGGAAGCAAAATCGCGGTCAAGCCAAGTATAATGGACATGAAAAAAGTGTCCGCAAAGGGAAAATCGTTGTGGCGGAAAGTGTCAAAGATAATGTGCTTCAACTGCGGCATACTTGGGCATTATTCAAGTGAGGTGCCGCAAGCCACGACGAGAATGCAAAGAGCAAGTGAATCTCACACTGGCCCAAGACGACGTGCCCGCGCTACTGATGGCGCAAACATGCACACTCACGAAGGCCATAGAAGGCTCGACTGATGATATCATGATCAACGAGGTTCACGCGCAAGTGCACCTTGGTCGAGAGGAAGATCACCAAGATGAGATTTGGTACTTGGACACCGGGGCAAGCAATCATATGTCTGGGTGCAAGAAAAATTTTATTGAGCTAAACACCAACATCAAGGGCTCAGTAAAGTTTGGGGATGACTCAGTCGTTGATATTTATGGGCGTGGATCGGTGTTGTTCTTCTGTCAAAATGGAGAGCATCGCACACTGACGGATGTCTACTACATCCCACAGCTTCACAACAACATAGTGAGCCTCGGGCAGCTCGATGAATTCAGCTGTCAAACGCCTCATATCTTATTCTTCTTCTTCTAGCCTTATATTTTTTTTAGTCACCCATCTTTTTCTTCTAGCCTCATATATTCTTCTTCTTCTATCTTTCTATCTTTTTCTTCTAGCCTCCTATTTTTTTATCTTCTTCTAGCCTTACATCTTCTTCTAATTCTAGCATCCTATATTTTGTTTTCTTTTAGTCTTCTAACTTATTCTTATCTTCTTCTTTTAGCCTCATATCTTATTATTATTCTAGTTTCATATCTTCTTCTTTTAGCATTCTATCTTCTTCTTCTAACTTCATATGTTCTTCTTATTCGTCTTATCTCATATCTTTTTCTTTTTCTAGCCTGCTATCTTTTTCTTTTTCTAGCATGCTATCCTATCTTTCTCTTTTATCCTCATTTCTTCTTCTTCTTGCATTATATTTTCTTATTCTTCTAGCATTCTATCTTCTAATTCATTCTCATATCTTATTCAAACGTCCTATCTTATTTTTCTTATAGCTTCTTATATTCTTCTTCTCGCCTCCTATCTTTTCCTTATAGACTATTATTTTCTTCTTTTTCTTCTTTTAGACTCATATCATCTTCTTTTAGTCTCATATCTTCTTCTTTTTCTAGTCTCATCTCTTATTATTATTCTTCTAATCTCATATCTTCGTTTTCTTCTTTTAGCCTTCTATCTTTTTCTTCCAGGCTTCTTCTTATCTTTTTCTTCTTCTAACATCGTTTCTTGTTTTTCTTTTTCCATCCTCATATCTTCTTATTCTTTTTCTTTTAGTCTCGTATTTTTTTCTTCTTCTTATTGTCTTTTTTTCTTATTCTTCTAGCCTCTACCTTTTTTTTATTCTAGTTTCTCATCATCTTCTTCTAGCCCATATCTTATTCTTATCTTTTCCTATCTTCTTCTTTTTAGTCTGCTATCTTATTCTTATTTTAATTTTTTTCTTCTTATTTTTCTTCTTCTTGTAGCGTTTTATTTTCTTTTTCTTCTAGTCTCCTATTTTCTTATTTTTCTTCTTGTTTCTTATCTACTTATTCAAGCATTCTAACTTCTTCTAGCTTCCTATCTTTTTCTTTTTCTAGCCTATCTTTTTATTCTTCTAGTCTTCTATTTTCATCTTTTTCTTCTTGCCTCCTATCTTCATTTTTTTCTTCTAATCTCCTATATTTTTCTTCTTTTTCTATCCTCCTATCATCTTTTTTCTTTCTTCTAATCTCCTATATTTTTCTTCTTTTTCTAGCCTCATATCATCTTTTCCTTCTTCTAGCTTTTTATCTTCTTCTAGCCTTTATATCTTCATTTTCTTCTAGCTTTTTTTTTCTAACCTTCTATCTTTTCTTTTTCATTTATTTCATATCTTCTTTTTCTTTTAGTCTTCCTATCTTCTTCATCTTCTAATCTCATATCTACTTATTCTTTTAACCTGTATCTTTTTCTTTATCTTCTAGCCTCCTATATTCGCGTCTTCTTCTAGCCTCCTATTTTTTTTTTCTTCTAGCCTTCTATTTTTTTCTTCTTGCCTCCTATCTTCTTCTTGTTCTTCAAGACTCTTATCTTCTTCTTCTTCGTCTAGACTTCTATTTTCTTCTTCGTCTACCCTTTCATCTTCTTCTTCTTTGTCTAATCTTCTATCTTCTTGTTCTTCAAGCCTCCAATCTTCTTCTTCTTCTTCTAGCTTCCCTTCTTTCTTTTGTTCTTATCTTTTATTTCTTTTTCCATCATCATATCTTCTTATTCTTCTTCTATTAGTCTCGTATCTTTTTCTTCTTCTTATTGTCCTTTTTTTCTTATTCTTCTAGCCTCTATCTTTTTCTTATTCTAGCCTCTCATCTTCTTCTTCTTGCCTCTATCTTCTTCTTATCTTTTCCTATCTTCTTCTTTTTTAGCCTGTTATCTTATTCTTATTCTATTTTTTTCTTATTTTTCTTCTTCTTATAGACTTTTATTTTCTTTTTCTTCTAGTCTGCTATCTTCTTATTTTTCTTCGTGTTTCTTATCTACTTATTCAAGCATTCTAACTTCTTCTAGCTTCCTATCTTTTTCTTCTTCTAACCTATCTTTTTTTTATTCTATTCTTCTATCTCCATCTTTTTCTTCTAGCCTTCTATCTTCATCTTTTTTTCCAATCTCCTATATTTTTCTTCTTTTTCTATCCTCCTATCATTTTTTTTTCTTCTAGCTTTTTATCTTCTTCTTCTAGCCTCCTTTCTTCATTTTCTTCTAGCTTCTTTTTTAGCCTACTATCTTCTTCTTCTTCTTCTATCTCCTTTTTTTCTACCCTTCTATTTTTTTTTTTCATTTATTTTCATATCATTTTTTTCTTTTAACCTCATATCTTCTTCTTCTTCTAATCTCATATCTACTTATTCTTTTAACCTGTATCTTTTTCTTCATCTTCTAGCCTCCTATACTCGCGTATTCTTCTAACCTCCTATTTTCTTATTTTTGTTCTTCTAGCATCCTATCTTCTTCTTGTTCTTCAAGAATCTTATCTTTTTCTTCGTCTAGTCTGCTATCTTTTCTTCGTCTAGCTTTGCATCTTTTTCTTCTTCGTCTAATCTTCTATCTTCTTTTTCTTCAAGCCTCCAATCTTCTTCTTCTTCTACTTCCCTTCTTCTTTTTCTTCTTTTTTCCTTTACCCTTCTATATTCTTCTTTTAACATCTCATTTTCTTCTTATTTTAACTTCATATCTCCTTCTTCTTATTCTTCTACCCTTCTATCTTCTTCTTCCAGCCTTCTTTCTTCGTCTTCTTCTTGTTTTCTATTTTCTTGTTCTTCTTCTTTTAGTCTCATATCTTTTTCTTCTTCCATCCTTCTAAATTCTTTTTTTTTCTAGTCTCATATATTATTATTCTTCTTCTAGTCTCATATTTTTATTTTTCTTCCAGTCTCATATCTTATTCTTCTAGTCATCTTCTTCTACTTATAGCCTCTTATCTTCTTCTTTTTCTTCTAGTCTCTTTTTTTCCAGCCTCATATTTTTTTTTCTTCTAGCTGAATCTTTTTTTCTTCTTCTAGCTGAATCTTTTTTTCTTAGCCTCTTATTTTTTTTCTAGCCTATTATCATTTTCTTTTAGTCTTCCTATCTTTTTCTTCTTATAACCACTTATCTTCTTCTTCTTATATAACCACTTATCTTCTTATAACCACTTATCTTCTTTTTCTAGGTTTATATCTTTTTTTTCTAACATCCTATCTTTTTCTTCTAACTTCTTATCTTTTTTTTCTAGCCTTCTATCTTTTTTTTTCTAGTCTCCTATCTTCTTCTTCTAGACTCCTAACTTCTTCTTCTAGCCTCCAAACTTCTTCCTCTTCTAGTCTCTTATCCTTCTTCTAACCTCCTAACTTCTCTTTATCTTTATCTTCCTGTAGCCTCCTAATGTTTCTTCTAACCTCCTATCTCCTCCTTCAACTTTTTATTCTAGCATCATATTATCTTCTTCTAACCTCTATCTACATCTTCTTCTATCTCTGATCTTCTTCTTCTAGTTTATATTTTCTTTTTTCTCTTATAGCCTCATATCTTCTTCTTATTTTAGCTTCCTATCTTTTCTTCTTATTCTTCTTATTATAGCCTACCATCTTCTTCTTCTTTTCTTTTTCTAGCCTCCTACTTTCATCTTCTTCTAGCCTCTTATATTCTCCTCCACCTTATTATTCTCCTTCTCCTTCTTCTTCTTCTTCTCCTCGTCCTCCTCCTCCTCCTCCTTTTCATTCTTCTTCTTCTCCTTTACTTCCTTCTTCTTCTCCTCCTCCTCCTCCTTCCTTCATCTTCTTCTTCTCCTCTTTCTCCTTGCTCTTTTTCTTGCTCTCCTCCTCCTCATATCTTTTTTTTCCTTATTCTTTTAACATTTATCCACCTCTTCTTCTAGCCTAATATTTTTTTTCTTCTTCTAACATTCTATCTTTTTCTTCTTATTCTTCTTCTAGCTTTATATTTTTTTTCTTCTAGACTCATATCTTTTTCTTCTGCCTCCTACCTTTTCTTATTCTTTCCTTCTATCTTCTTCTTCTTCTATCATATTTATTGTGCGAACAAAAAATGGAAGTCCGAAAAATGGAGAAACAGAAATTTTTGTATTCCAAAAAAGGTATCAATTACATGGTATAGCCTCAATTTTATAGAATGGAGGAGATGAGAGAGATTACAAATAAACAATGTGGGACTAAAAAATATCATGTACAAGCAGTTTAACATAACTACAAGTCGCCAAGCTGTGCGGTTTGATGAATGGGAAAACCGCCCGACTACCACAAGAGAAAGACACCAAGCCGCCACACTAGACCGCCAGGTCGCCCGGTCTCCAAGTCACCAGGGACGGAATGACAGATCGCCAGAGCACCAACAACAACAGTGCAGCAATCAAACCACAGGAGAGAAACCGACAGACCGCCCGGACTGTAACCCGCCAGAGACAGACCGCCAGACTGCCGTCTCTAATCTGCAACACTCCCCCTCAAGCTGAAGCATATATTTCGATCATGCCCAGCTTGTCACAAATGTGATGAAACGAGGCGGATACTGGCTTGGTGAAAATGTCAGCCAACTCTTTATTAGAGGTGACGAACGAAGTACAAATTTGTTCCTTCAGAATCTCCCCTCGAATGAAATGACAGTCAACTTCTATGTGCTTGGTTCTCTCATGGAAGACCGGATTTTTAGAGATATATATGGCGGCTTTGTTGTCGCAAAACATAGGTAGAGGATGGTCGTATACCTCTCCTAAGTTAAGCAAAAGAGCCCGTAACCAATTTAGCTCACACGTGGTTGATGCCATACTTCGGGCGGTCTGGCGGTCTGTCTCTGGCGGGTTACAGGCCGGACATTCTGTCGGTTTCTCTCCTGCAGTTTGGTTGCTGCCCTGTTGCTTTTGGTGCTCTGGCAATCTGTCATTCCGTCCCTGGCGACTTGGAGACCAGGCGACCTGGCGGTCTAGTGTGGCGGCTTGGTGTCTTTCTCTTATGGTAGCCGGGCGGTTTTCCCATTCATCAAACCGCACGGTTTGGCGACTTGTAGTTATGTTAAACCGCTTGTATATGATATTTTTTAGTCACACATTGTTTATTTGTAATCTTCTATCTCCTCTATTCTATAAAAGAGACTATACCATGTAATTGATACCTTTTTTGGAATACAAAAATTTCTGTTTGTCCATTTTCCGGACTTCCATTTTCTGTTCGCACATGGTATAAGAGCCAAACCGCCAGACCGCCCGGTCTCTAATCTACAACATTTATCTAGAGTCTCCCATCATCTTCTTCTAGCCTTATATTATCTTCTTCTAGCATTATACCTTATTCTTCTTCTTTCAGTCTCCTATTTTCTTCTTATTCTTCTATCCTCTTATCTTCTTCTTATTCTTCTAGAATGCTATCTTCTTCTTATTCTTCTAGAATGCTATCTTCTTCTTATTCTTCTAGACTGCTATCTTCTTCTTGTAACCTCTTATATTTTTTTTCTAGTTTCCTATCTTTTTAGCCTCCTATCTTTTCTTCTTTTTTCTACCATCATGTCTTCTTCTTCTTCTAGCCTACTTTCTTCGTCTTTTCTTCTTCTTCATCATCATCTTTTTCTATCTTCCTGTCTTTTTCTTCTAGCCTTGTATGTTGTTCTTTTTCTTCCATCATTCTATCTTCTTCCTCCTCTTTTTCTTTTTCCTCCTATTTTCTTCTTCTACCTTCCTATCTTCTTCTTCTACTCTCTTATCTTACTCGTTTTCATTTAGTCTTATCTTTTTCTTGTTCTAGCATCTTATTATTTTCTTTTAGCCTCCTATCTTCTTTTTCTAATTTTTCTCTTCTTATTCTTCTAGCTTCCTATTTTCTTCTTTTTCTAATCTTCTTTCCTATTCTTAATATTCTAGCCACCCATCTTTTTTCATTTTTTTTCTTCTAGCCTCCTATCTTTTTAAGCCTTTTTTTATTCTTCTAGTCTTCTTCTTTTTCTAGACGATATCTTTTTTTTTGTTTTTCTTCGTCTAGTTTTCTATTTTCTTCTTCTAGTCTTCTATATTCTTCATTTCTTCTATGCTCCTTTTTCCTCTTCTAATCTCCTATCATTTTCTTATTTTAGCCATCCATCTTCTTCTTTTTCGTAGACTCTTATCTTACTTTTCTTCTTCTAGTCTCTCTTAACTTCTTCTAGTGTTTTTATCTTCTTTTTCTTCTACCTTCCTGTCTTCTTATTTTTCTAGCATCCTATCATATCATCATCGTCTTCTTCTGTAGCCTCTTATCTTATTTTTATTCTAGCTTTCTATCGTTTTCTTCTAACCTTTCATGTTCTTCCTTTTCTCCTACTCTCTTACCTTCTACCTTTCTTTTAGCTTTTCATTTTTTTCTTCTAGCCTCCTATCTTTTTCTTTTTCTAGCATATTATCCTCTTTTTTAGCATTCCATCTCCTTTTTCCAGTCTCCTATCTTCTTTTTCCCTTCTATCTTTTTCTTCTTCTTTTAATCTTCTATCTTCTTCTTCTTCTTCTTTTTCTTCTAGTCTGCTATCTTCTTCTTCTTCTAGCCTCTTATTTTCTTATTCTTCTTCTTCCAGCCCCTATTTTTTCTTCTTCTTTTGTCCCATGTCTTTTCTTGTTTTAGCCGAATGTCTTTTTCTTCTAGTATCCTATATTCTTCTTATTTTTTTTCTTCTAGCATCCTATCTTCTTCTTCTTCTTCTTCTACTCTCCTATCTTCTTCTTCTTCATCTTTTCCTCTATCTTCTTCTTCTTGACTCATATCTTTCTCTTTTATCCTCTCATCTTCTTATTCTTCATCTTTTTCTCTATCTTCTTCTTCTTGCCTCATATATTTCTCTTTATCCTCCTATCTTCTTCTTCTTCTTCTTCTTCTTCTTGCCTTCTATTTTCTTATTCTTCTACCATTCTATCTTCTTATTCATTCTCATATCTTATTCTAACGTCTTATCTTATTTTTCTTCCAGCCTTATCTTCTTCTTCTCGCCTCATATCTTTTCCTTCTTGGATCCTATTTTCTTCTTTTTCTTTTTTTAGACTCATATCATATTCGTCTAGCCTCATCTCTCATTCTTCTTCTTCTAGCTCATCTCTCATTCTTTTTTTCTTCTTCTAAGCTCCTATCTTTTCCTTCTAACATCCTTTCTTATTTTTCTTTTTCTTCTTTTAGCCTCTTATCTTCTTCTTCTTTTTTCAGCCTCATATCTTCTTCTTATTCTTCTTTTAGTCTTGTATCTTCTTCTTATTGTCTTTTTTTATTTCTCTAGCCTCTATCTTTTTCTTATTCTAGCCTCTCATCTTCTTCTTATAGCCATTATCTTCTTCTTTTTTTAACCTGCTATCTTAATCTTATTCTAATTTCTTTTCTTTTTTCTTCTTCTTCTCGTAGCCTTTTATTTTCTTTTTCTTTTAGTCTCCCTATTTTCTTATTTTTCTTCTTGTTTCTTATCTACTTATTCAAGTCTTCTAACTTCTTCTAGCTTCCTATCTTTTCTTCTTCTAGCCTATCTTTTTCTTCTTCTAGCCTATCTTATTTTTTTTTCTTCTAGCCTGCTCCTATCTTCATCTCCTTTTTCTTCCAATCTCTTATATTTTTCTTCTTTTTCTAGCCTCCTATCATCTTTTTCTTGTTCTAGCTTTTTATCTTTTTTTTCTAGCCTAGGAATCTTCATTTTCTTCTAGTTTAATATCTTCTTTTTCTTGGCTACTATCTTGTTTTTCTAATCTCATATCTTCTTTTTTTCTAGTCTTCTATCTTTTCTTTTATTTTCATATCTTCTTTTTCTTTTAGTTTTCTATCTTTTCTTGTAGCATTCTATATTTGCGTCTTTTTTTATCCTCCTATATTCACATTTTCATATCTTTCTTTTCTTTTAGTCTCCTATCTTCTTCTTCTTCGTTTTCTTTTAATCTCCTATCTTCTTTTTCGTCTAGAGATCTTCTTCGTCTAGCCTTCCATCTTTTTTTTCTTCGTCTAATTTTCTATCTTCTTGTTCTTCAAGCCTCCAATCTTCTTCTTTTAGCTTCCCTTCTTCTTTTTCTTCTAGTATCCTTTTTCTTCTTTTTTCATTTACCCTTCTATCTTCTTCTTTTAACATCTCATTTTTTTTTCTTCTTTTAGCTTAATATCTTCTTTTTATTATTATTCTTCTACCCATCCATCTTCTTCTTCTAGCCTTTTTTCTCCATCTTCTTCTTCTAGTCTTCTATTTTCTTCTTCTTCTTCTATCATTCTAATTTTTTTTAGTCTCCTATCTTTTTTTTTCTGACCTCTAATCTTTTTTTTCTAGCCTCCTATATTCTTCTTTTAACCTTCTATATTCTTCTTTTAGCCTCCTATCCACTTGTTCTTTTTCTTTTAACATCTAATTTTCTTCTAGCCTCATATCTTATTCTTCTGCCTTCCTATTTTTTTCCTTTCTAGTAGTCTCTTATCTTTTTCTTCCTCTAGTCTGTTATCTTCTTCTTCTAGCTTGTTATCGTTTTCTTCTAAAATCGTATCTTTTTCTTTTAACATCGTATCTTCTTCTTCTAGCTTTCTATTTTCATTTTTTTTCTCTTGGCCTTCTCTTTTCTTCTTCTAGCTTCCTATCTTATAATTTTAGCCTCTTATCTACTTCTTCTTTTTCTTCTAGTCTTATATCTTTTCTTCTTCTTTTAGCCTCATATCTTCTTCTTCTAGTTTTCTATCTTATTTTTTTTCTTCTTCTAGCTTTTTATCTTCTTATTCCTTTAGCCTCTTATCTTTTTCTTCCTCTACTCTCTTATCTTTTTATTCTTCTTCTAGTTTTTTATCTTCTTCTTTTTCTAGTATCCTATCTTTTTCTTCTTTTTCTAGTATCCTATCTTTTTCTTCTTATAACCTCATATCTTCTTCTTTTCTTCTAACATTCTATATTCTTTTTCTTCTTCTAGCATCATATCTTTTTTCACTAGTCTCTTATTTTCTTCTTCTAGTCTCATATCATTTTCTTTTAGTCTCATATCTTTTTTTTTTCTAGTCTCATATCTTCTTCCTTTTCTTCTAACATTCTATATTCTTATTCTTCTTCTAGCATCATATCTTTTTCCACTAGTCTCTTATTTTCGTCTTCTAGTCTCCTATCATTTTATTATAACCTCCTATCTTTTTTTTCTAGTCTCATATCTTCTTCCTTTTCTTCTAGCATTCTATCTAGAGTCTCATATGTTCTTCTTCTAGGCTTCTATCTTTTTCTAGCTTTCTATCTTGTTCTTCTAGCCTCCTATCTTCTTCTTCTTGCATAATATCTTCTTCTTCTAGCCCTCTATCTTCTTATTCTTTTGACCTCCTATCTTCTTTTAGTGTCCCATCCTTTTCTTCTAACCTCATGTCTTTTTTTTCTTCTAGCCTTATATCTTCATCATCATGTTCTTCTAGGGTCTTATCTTCTTTTTTTTCTTCTTTTTAGTCTCATATATTTTTTTCTAGTTTACTATCTTCTTCTTCTGCCTCATATCTTCTTTATCTTCTTCTTCTAACTTCCTATCTTCTTCTTCTTTCTCTTCCTCCACCTCCTATTTTCTTCTTCTTCTAGTCTCCTATATTTTCTTCTAGTCTCTTATCTTTTTCTAGCATTATATCTTCTTTTTCTAGGCTCTTATCTTTTTCTACTTATTCAAGCCTCATATCTTTTTCTTCTTATTCTTCATCTAGTCTCTCATCATCATCATCATCATCATCTTTTTCTAGCTTACTATCTTCTTTTTCTTGCCTTTTATATTATTTTTCTATCCTCCTAAATCTTCTTCTTCCAGTCTCTTATTTTTTTCTTATTCTTCTACCCTCCTATCTTCTTATTTTTTCTAGTCCAATCTTATTCGTTTTTAGTCTCCTCACTTCTTCTTCTAGCCTCCTATATTTTTTTTCTTCTAGCCTCCCGTTTTCCTTCTTCTTCAAGCCTTTTATCTTTTTCTTCTTTTAACCTCATATCTTATTCTTCTTGTTTTAGTCTCCTATTTTCTTCTTCTTCTTCTTCTTCTTGATTATTCTTCTTCTTTTTCTAGTCTCTTATCTTCTTTTTTCTGACCTCATTTTTTTTCTTCTATTAATCTCATATCTTCTTTTAGTCTCCCATATTTTTTTAGCATTTCTATCTTTTTCTTCTTCTTCTTATAGTCTTCTATCATCTTTTTTTTCTTCTAGTCTTGTATCTTTTTCTAGTATCCTATCATCTTCTTCTAGCTTTATATCATCTCTTTTCTAGCTTTTATATCTTCTTCTTCTATTTGCTTTTTCTCGTGCCTTCTATTTTCTTCTAAGCCTTTTATTTTCTTTTACGTTATCATCTATCATTATCTTCTCTTTTTTACCCTTCTCTTTCTTTTCTCTTTCTAATCTCTACTTCTATTATGCTTTATTATCTTTCTTTTCTTTATATGCATCTTCACATCTTCTTATCTTCCCCTTTTTCATAATTTCTTTAGTATCTATCATCATTTTCCTTCTTCCTTACATATTTCTATTCTTCACACCTATTTATTTTTTTATTTATAATAATATTTTCATATCATATCTTCATTTAGCTTCTATACCTTCTAACCACATATTCTTTTTCTAGTAAAACCTAACATCTATCTTCTAGCTTTATAATAACCACATTTTTCTAGCTTTTTATCTTCCCCTTCATTATCATTTCTTATATTATGCCTTTTTTTTTTTTTTTTTTTTTTTTTTATTTTTTTTTTTTTTTTTTTATTTTCTTCTAGCCTTTCTATTTTTCTTCTTTTTTCTCTCTTTCTTTTTCCTTTTATTTTCTTTCTCCTTCTACTTTTAGCCCCTATCTTTTCTTCTATACTCA
>CM077157.1:27476458-27570738 GCA_039583875.1 Platanthera guangdongensis
CCACCGCTGCCTTCCATCATGGAAAGAGCAAGAGGTCCCTTCCACCAGCCACGCCTCCGCCATAGGGTACGGCCTCTATGGCGCCTTGACGCTGCTTCGCCTGAAAGCGAGTCCACCAAGGACCTTGTGCTAAAAAACTTGTCATCACCAATGCGGGCCTTGGAGTTCTCGCACCGCTCCTCTCTCGCCGCCTCAATTACATCAATTCAAAGTGGAAGGCCAGCGAGGAAAAACTGGAGGCGGAGCGGGAGAAATCTACTGGTCTAGCGAGAAGGTTGTCAGATGCCGAGTCACTCCTCGCGAAGGCCCAAGGCGGCGTGGTGAGCCATAACTCTCTTTTCCCTTGGGTCTTTCCTTTTCCACGATTCTTGGCTAATTGCTAGGTCATCCCGCAGGATGCCGAGACGGCGGACAACTTCGCTCGCGCGTGGCAGCTTTGGAAGAGGAGGTCCGGGTCCTGACAGCTGAGAACGCGCGCCTTCAGGCTGATGCCGCGTCGTCATCTCGCCGCGAGCCCTTCCGGACACCTCCGCCACACTACTCTTACGAGGAAGTTGAGGAGCGATGCCGAGACGCTGGTGTCCGTGGGGCTGAGCTGGTGCTGCAAATGATGAAAGACCTGGGGTCGTGAAGGACGAGTCTGAGACAGTGACCGCGCGCGCGACTTAGTCCCCGAGCTCTATAGCGAGGAGAGCGATGATTCTTCATCCGCGAGGAGGACTGATGCGCCGCCTCCAAGATTTAGAATCACTCTCTCCTCCTCCTGATGTAAAGACTTTAAACTATATTTTGTGGCATCTGCCAAATGACGAGCGAGTGCTCAATTTCGCTGTCTTCCATTTTATTTCTTATTTTGTGAAATTAATCTCTGGTTTGCTTTTTGCCTGCGGGACGGTGCTATTACTTCGTCTCGCCGCGTAACATTTATATTTCTGCTGCTTTTTGTGTTCTACGCGGGACGGCTTCTCGACACGTTTTCGGCTGCGAGCTGTCGCAACGCCTTGCCTCGCGCGTGCCCTTTCGCTACTGGCGAGACGATCCTCAACAGCCACCCGCTGTGAGTACTACTATCTGTCTCATCCCACACCCTTTTTCCCTTGGTTTATCTTTGTACTTTAAGGCTAAGTCGAGATATTAAGGTGCGATGTTGCTTTAAGGGGACTTTTCACCCTATTCTGTCAAAGTGAATTCTCTGCCCAGTCGGTGTGATGCTGATGGAGATGGCCTGATCCAACCCTATCCCACGCAGGCGAGCCTTCGGACCTGCCAGCTAGATGGGAGCCTGCGCAACGGGTCTACGTGGGGCCGAACCGAGCTTGGTGTGCCGATGAAGATCTCAACTCAAAACCTATCCCCCACAGGCGAGCCTTCGGTCCTGCCAGCTAGATGGGAGCCTGCGCAGCGGGTCTACCTGGGGCCGAGCCGAGCTCGGGGTGCCGATGAAGATGCCAACTCAAAACCTATCCCCCCCCACAGGCGAGCCTTCGGTCCTGCCAGCTAGATGGGAGCCTGCGCAGCGGGTCTACCTGGGGCCGAGCCGAGCTCGGGGTGCCGATGAAGATACCAACTCAAAACTTATCCCCCACAGGCGAGCCTTCGGTCCTGCCAGCTAGATGGGAGCCTGCGCAGCGGGTCTACCTGGGGCCGAGCCGAGCTCGGGGTGCCGATGAAGATACCAACTCAAAACCTATCCCTCACAGGCGAGCCTTCGGTCCTGCCAGCTAGATGGGAGCCTGCGCAGCGGGTCTACCTGGGGCCGAGCCGAGCTCGGGTGCCGATGAAGATACCAACTCAAAACCTATCCCCCACAGGCGAGCCTTCGGTCCTGCCAGCTAGATGGGAGCCTGCGCAGCGGGTCTACCTGGGGCCGAGCCGAGCTCGGGGTGCCGATGAAGATATCAACTCAAAACCTATCCCCACAGGCGAGCCTTCGGTCCTGCCAGCTAGATGGGAGCCTGCGCAGCGGGTCTACCTGGGGCCGAGCCGAGCTCGGGGTGCCGATGAAGATACCAACTCAAAACCTATCCCCCACAGGCGAGCCTTCGGTCCTGCCAGCTAGATGGGAGCCTGCGCAGCGGGTCTACCTGGGGCCGAGCCGAGCTCGGGGTGCCGATGAAGATACCAACTCAAAACCTATCCCCCACAGGCGAGCCTTCGCCAGCCAGCTAGATGGGAGCCTGCGCAGCGGGTCTACCTGGGGCCGAGCCGAGCTCGGGGTGCCGATGAAGATACCAACTCAAAACCTATCCCCCACAGGCGAGCCTTCGGTCCTGCCAGCTAGATGGGAGCCTGCGCAGCGGGTCTACCTGGGGCCGAGCCGAGCTCGGGGTGCCGATGAAGATACCAACTCAAAACCTATCCCCCACAGGCGAGCCTTCGGTCCTGCCAGCTAGATGGGAGCCTGCGCAGCGGGTCTACCTGGGGCCGAGCCGAGCTCGGGGTGCCGATGAAGATACCAACTCAAAACCTATCCCCCACAGGCGAGCCTTCGGTCCTGCCAGCTAGATGGGAGTCTGCGCAGCGGGTCTACCTGGGGCCGAGCCGAGCTCGGGTGCCGATGAAGATACCAACTCAAAACCTATCCCCCACAGGCGAGCCTTCGGTCCTGCCAGCTAGATGGGAGCCTGCGCAGCGGGTCTACCTGGGCCGAGCCGAGCTCGGGGTGCCGATGAAGATACCTCTTCCTGTTGTTAGGTCTTCACGAGAAATAATGAACGAGAAATAATTTGAGAAGTATATTATATTAACTATGCTTCGAGTACATATCTTCCGCTCTCCCTTCTCATGGGTAGAAGCGTTTTAAGTCATCCCCACTCCAGGAATGATTCAAGGTTCTACCCTCCACATCCTGGAGGTAGTAACCCCCCGCTTTCAACACCCTCTCTACAATATAAGGTCCCTCCCAATTTGGATTGAGCTTTCCCACCGGGGCGGACCTCCCTGCCGCATCAACCTTCTTTAGTACTAGGTCTCCTTCTGCGAATTGCTTTATCCTGATATGCTTGTCGAAGTGCTTTGCCATCCGACGCTTGATCTCTTCTTGTCTGATGGCTGCTACGTCTCGCAGCTCCTCTGCAAGGTCTAGTGAGAGACGCAGGCCTTCTTCATTTTCCATCCTCCATGCCTCATCCCCATCACCTGCAGCCGCGACCCGTGGGGATCGGACCTCGAACTCCACTGGTAGTACCGCCTCACAACCATGGGAAAGTTTGAAAGGGGTCTCACCAGTGGCCGTGTTCGGGGTAGTTCTCAGAGCCCACAGGACCGAGGGGAGCTGCTCTACCCAATTCACTCTCAGATTCTCCACCTTCTTCTTCAGCAAGTTAACGATAATCTTGTTTGCAACCTGAGGTCTATGCCCAGCTGAGTGCAGAAGCTGATGAACTCTTCGCTAGCAAACTGGGGGCCGTTATCCGTGACGATGGCTTGAGGCAGCCCGTGCCTGCAAATGATCTCCCCCCAGACGAAGTTCCTGATGATTTGGGAGGTCACCTTTGCTAGCGCCTTAACCTCCAGCCACTTGGAGAAGTAATCTATCATAACCAGGAGGAATCTTCTTTGTCCACTAGCGGGTGGAAAAGGCCCAACTAGATCCATTCCCCAAATGGCGAAAGACCATGGTGCTGTGATGCTTCGGAGCCTTTGAGCTGGCAAGAGCTGGAGGGGGGGCGCAGAGCTGGCATTTTTGGCATTTTCTCGCAAACTCCGTCGCGTCCTTCCTCAGGGTGGGCCAGAAGTACCCCTGCCTGACCACCCTTGCTTCCAACGTCCTCCCTCCGGAATGACTACCACATTCCCCGGAGTGCACCTCTTCCAGAATGTGTCTGGTCTCCTCCTCCGTTACGCATCGAGCTAGGAGACCCGAAAGCATCCTCCGGTGCAGTCCTCCTTCATGCATGAGATAATGAGCCGCCTTGTGGCGAAAGCTCCTTGCCTCCTTGGCCCCCTCAGGGAGGGTTCCTGTCAGAAAGAAGGTAACGAAAGGATCTACCCACGAGGGCCGCCGATCCACCTCCATTAGCTCCCCCTCTTCAATCGCTGGATGGAATAAATCAGTCAGGGCACCCCCCTTCCCAAGGTCCGAACTTGGCCAATTGATCGGCAACAGTGTTTTCTTCTCTGGGGACGTGCTGGATGGAGAACGTCCGGAACCCCCCGATGATCGTCCTTACCTTGGACAAATATTTCACAAGGGTGGGCTCCCGAGCCTCGAACTCTCCACGTATCTCCTTTTTTTTATATCTGAGATCTACCACCAATGAATCTGTGAAAACCTCAACGTCCTTAATCTCGAGCTCCTTAGCCAAGCGAAGGCCGGCTATCACTGCCTCGTACTCTGCTTGGTTGTTGGTTGTGGGGAAATGCAAAGCGACCGCTTGTCTTATGGTCACCCCCTGAGGACTTGTTAGTACCACCCCTGCTCCAAGGGAGTGCTTTCCCGAGGCCCCGTCGACCATTATCTTCCATGCCTCCGGTGGCCGCGGCTCCTCGGCTCCGACCTCCGCGACGTAGTCTGCCAAGAAGTCGGCCACCACCTGTGCCTTAATGGAGAGCCTTGGTACGAACGAAATGTTGAACTCACTCAACTCGATAGACCACTTGGCCAGCCTACCCGAGTGCTCTACTCCTTCAAAAATCTTTCGGAGAGGATGGTTTGTCACCACTCTAATCAAATGTGCTTGGAAATATGGCCGGAGCTTCCTGGCTGAAACAACCAAGGCGTATGCCAGCTTTTCTAGGATAGGGTAACGAAGCTCCGCCTTCCTTAAGATCCTGCTGACATAATAAATGGGCAGCTGCTTCTTTCCCTCTTCTCTGACTAGGACGGAGCTCACTGCCTCTGCTCCCACTCCTAGGTACAAGGTTAGATCTTCCCCCTCTTTTGGGCTTTGAAGCAGAGGTGCCCGGGAGAGTTGCTCCTTCAACTTTTGAAAAGCTTCTTCGCACTCCGCTGTCCATTCAAATCTCTGATTCCCTCGTAGCACTTTAAAGAAAGGTGAGCACTTCTCTCCTGACCTAGAGAGGAATCTGCTAAGGCCGGCCAGCTTTCCTGTCAAGCGCTGCACCTCCTTAGCGTTTCGCGGTGATTCCAGCTCCAGAATGGCCTTTACTTTATCCGGATTAGGTTCTACCCCTGCCGGGGTCAGAAGGTGCCCAAGGAATTTCCCACGACTGGCCCCGAAAACACATTTTAGGGGGTTCAACCTCATTTTGAACTTCCTCAAGGTGGCGAACGTCTCCTCTAGATCCTGGAGATGCGAGTTCACTCCCTTGCTCTTTACCAAGAGATCATCAACGTAGACCTCTAGGTTCCAACCCCTCTGGCCCTGGAAAACTCGATCCATCATCCGTTGGTACGTCGCTCCCGCGTTTTTTTAACCCGAAGGGCATCATGTTATAGCTAAAACACCCTTCCCTTGTGATGAAGGAGACGTCCTTGACGTCGGGAGGGTGCATCCGGATCTGATGGTAACCTGAAAAAGCATCCAGAAAACTCATAACAGAAAAACCAACGGCTGAATCAACCAGCGCGTCGATTCGAGGCAGGGGGTAGCAATCCTTAGGGCACGATTTATTCAATAACGAAAAGTCAATACACATTCTCCATTTCCCCCCCCCCCCCTTTCTTCACCATTACAACATTGGAGATCCAGCCTGAGTACTGGATCTCTGAGATGAAGCCCGCCTCCAGGAGCTTCTTGACCTCCTCGCGAATGGGCTCCTCCAGCTTGGTGGCGATGGCTCTCATCTTCTGACGTATGGGGCGCGTCCGAGGGTCCAGATTTAGGCGGTGGCAGGCCACGTCCGCATCAATGCCCGACATGTCTGCCGCGCTCCAAGCGAAGACGTCGATGTTGCTCTGTATGCAGGCCCGCATCCGCTCCTGGTCCTCGGGGCTCAAGCCCCCGCTGATCCGCACCCTTCGTACCTGCCCCTGGCTGGTGCGGACCTCCACCTCCACCACTTCCTCGGCCACCTTCAGCCGCGACTGCTCCCAGCCGTCCCCTGCTTCTTCTTCCTGCTCCAGCTCTTCCTCCCCTCCTGCTCCCTCAACTTCCATTACCTCGTCTTGCTGCTGTTCAATTTCCATGTCCCTTCGGGCTTCCTCCTCAGCCCCTTCTTCTCCCACTTTCTCCTGCATTCTTTCCTGTGGCTCCATCTCCCTGCTCCTTCGGACTTTCTGCACATCTCTTCCTTGCTGCTTCTCGGTCTCTTCTCCCCCGACTTCCCCTTCGGTTCCTTCTCTTGTTTCCTCTGGGCTCACCTCCTTTTCCCTGATAGCTTCTTCTTGCGCCGCCATCTCCTTTTCCAACTCCTCCGCCTCTGCCATCCAAGATATGGTGTTAACCGCCGTGACGTAGCACTGTCTTGCCACTTTTGGATCCCCTCTGACCCTGACCTGCACTCCTCCGTTGTTGAACTTGAGACATTGATGAAAAGAGGAGGGGACGCAGCGAAAGGCGCTGATGAGGGGACGCCCAAAGATGGCGCTGTAGCTGCTCGGGGCGTCCACAATCACGAACCGGCAGTTCCGTGACACGCCCCCCAATCTCACGTGCAGCTCTACTCCCCCTTCTACTTCTTTTCTCTCCCCGGAGAATCCGAACAACGGTCCGTCCGAGGCCAGAATCCTCTTGGCTTCCACCTGCATCTCGTCGAAGGCCCTCTTAAAGATCACATTTACGGAACTCCCGTTATCCACCAGGATCTTGGAGACTGTAAAGTTTTCTACCGCCGTCTGGATTACCAAGGCATCGCAGAACGGGTCCTCATACTCCGGCATGTCCTCTGAAGAGAAGGTAATCTTTTCTAGCGGGGGCGGGGTTTGGGAGGTTGAGGCTACCCCCTTTCGGAACATGGTCTAGAGGCGCCCCTTTCGGGTGGCCTCGATCCCAATCCCTCCATGGATGGCCCCGATTCCTCCCCGGGTTCCTACATCCACCCGGTCCTCGCACCTGTCTTCCGCCTCCCCTTGCTGCATTTCCTCGATCCTTACCGGCGGATCCTGCCTCCTCAGACCTCTGGCCTCTCTCATCTCCAAGAATTCTGGGCACGTGGCTGTAGCGTGACCTCTCTCCTGATGGAAGTCACAGAAAGGCAACGCCACCCCACCCCTTCTTCCTTCTCCTCTTCCTCTCCTCCCTCCTCGAGCTCCTCTTCCTCGACCGATCCCCATTGCCTCTTGCTGATGTTGAAAACGATCCCTCGCTCCCTGTCTCCATGCTGGTTGATCGAACCTCCTCGGCTCTCAAAAATTATCTCTTCCCTGGAAGCCTCCTCCCAACTCCTGGGGGCGACCCTCCTGAGGCCTCCAACCTATCCGGTTGTTCGGCTCTCGGGCCCCCCGATGATTCTGCCCTTGGTGCCCCTGGCCTCGGGGTTCCTCCCTCCTTCTCTCTTCCCTCTGCTCCCTCTGCTCCCTTTGCTTTCCTGCTCCTGGTTCCTTTGCGTCGTCCTCCGCCAACCTAGCTAACCTCCTCGCAAACGCCGGATTGGCCCTCTCAAAATCCGTCTCCTTCGCTGCCCTCTCCATAAGCTCTTCAAAAGAGAGGGGGGCACCCTTTTCAGCTCCATACTAAAGAAACCTGGCCTCAGTCCCAGGGTGAATGCAAGCATCAGCGTATACCCAGGGACTTCCTGGACCTGGAGGATCTCTTCCTGAAACCGATCTACGTAGTGATCCAACGTTTCATCCTGGCTCTGCCTCACCGAGAACAAGCACTCCGCCTCCTTCTTACGCTTCTTCGATGTTGAAAACCTCAATAAGAAACCCCTCCGCAGATCCTCGAAACAATAAATCGACCTTGCCGGTAACTGATGGAACCAGTCTCGCGCCTTCTCCTTCAAGGTGATGGCAAACAGACGACACTTAAACGCATCCGTCATTTGTCTTATCGAAACCACATCTTCGAACCACTGCACATGCTGTACAGGATCATCCTTCCCTGAGTAGTAAGACATGTCGGGCTCTCGGAACCCCTCTGGTACCGGAGCCGAGATGACGAGTTCACTAAACGGGCTCTCGTCGACTGCTTGCCGAGAGGGCACGTCTCGCGGCCTCGGCTGGCTGGCCCGATCTGCGAGACCGTGCCCAGGGAAGAGCTCTCGCACAGCTGCCTCCTTCTCGCCGTCTTCTGCAGGGATCTCCTTCCCGGGACGCTGGCCTGGGAAGAGCTCTCGCGCCGCCACGTCCCTCTCGCCAGCCTCCGTGGGGACCTCCTTCCCCGGGCGCTGACCAGGGGCGTTCTCGCCAAAAAGCGGAACCACCTCGATTGGGACCTGAGGCGTCGTCCACTCGCTTCTTGCCGAGAAGGCCAAGCTTATGGTTTGCATGACCTCTCGCCTGAAGTCCTCCAGCATCTTTCTTGTCGCCTCTTCTACCTGGGAGGGGGAACCTCCAGAACCAGATCCTTCCCCTTCACCTCCTGCCATAGGACCAAACTCGAACTTTTCCTGAACCGGCTACCTCCACGCTCACCGCACCAGAATTGTTGAAGCCAAAATTTGACTCCGACAAGCGTTCACAAAATTGGGGCGTAGCCGACACCTACTAGGCCCAAGCTCGACCTCCGACTGGTCGTGAAGGACTAAGAACAAACTGGCCCAAAGCCGCAGCAGGGAGGTCCCACCGCTAACCCGGAAGGTCACAGAGAGCTTCCCCTCCAAAGCTAAAAGCTGGGCTTGGAGTTCTTCAGAAGACTGTCAATTCCTCTTCCGAGTCTCAAAAAAAGGTCCCTTCTGAAGAACCCCTATGGGCTTATTTATAGATTTCAGAATCTGAACTGCCAATAACAAAACTGTACCGATCTGAAATTACCGGGGTACCCTTGGCTAGGTCTGCCAACAGCCAAACTCCGCTGTTCTGAGGAGCTATATGCAGTCCACTAAGGGTAAGAGGGTAAAAATACCCGGGGTAGAAGAGTAAAAACCCTGCTTGACAGAAAAAAATAAAAAAGCCTCTTCTCCCCCTGGCGAGAGGAAAGGCACCTGCCGGCGAGAAGGACCCACCGCCCGTCTCGCCGGCGCCTCTCGCCGGAGCCTCTCGCTTTTGGAGGCCCTCTCGCCTCTGGAGGCCCTCTCGCCTCTGGGTGGGGGCATTTTGCCCATTGGAGAGTCCATCGTCTCGCCTCTTGCGAGTGGGCCCCCCTGGCCCCATCTGCCCGTCTCGATCTATTTGCTTCTTGAGGGCTCTTTTACGAGCCCGAGGTTGTACAATTAGGGATTTTGATTCACGCAAATTTGATTAATCTTGAAAGACTTCGGGATCTTAATTGTGAGTTATTTAAAAGACATATTCGCCAAACATTTTGCTTAAGAAGAACTTTCTATTTTAATGCAAACGTGTTCACTTAACTAATTCACTATTTTTTAATAGTGACGTTCGTATTTCACTTATTGAATTCAGCATTCATTGTAGTTAAATTGGCGGACACTCGCAAGAACATTGCATCATTTTAGAAATCCATGCCGTCACCACACGTGCATACGTACATTAGAGTTTCTTAGTGCATCTTTTCACCTCAGCCTTCACTTACCTTGCGCCACTTGCATTAACTAGAAGTCTAGAACCATTCATAATGAGCTGGGAAAAAAGAGAGTATGACGTTCCATTGATGTTAGAATGATGAAGTATTCAAGAAACAAGGGAAAGAAACCAACTACCATGAGAGAACAAAAGAGAAAGAAACCCCAAAATGTCATGTAAGAAGAAAAAGAGGAAAATTCCATAGTAATAGTTAAATCCAGATTCTTATATTATAAAAAATTTATGGATTCTGTATTTGATTTGGAATACAATTATTACATTTTATTTGTACAAGCACAATGTCTCTAAATAAATTGAAGTGAATTCATTGCAATTGAGAGCAAGCTTCAATCAAGGCAATGCACCTAAAGAAATCTAGCTCAGGTACATTACAGAATTTTCAAAAACATGATCTCACAAAGAGCTATGATAAAAGAGTATACTCATTGTTAATACCATTGTTATTAGGATCAGGCTAAAATGCAAACTAATCAAGCTACTGGTAAAGAAAATATATTGAATAAAATAAGGAATCACTTGATTCCATCAAAGTAGTGTGCAGAAGGAGAAAAGAAAAACAAGGGCTTATGTAAGCAAAACTGAAGCCCCGCGCACAAAAAAAGTCAAATACAAGTTTGATATTAAACTAAAAAGAACTTGGAAAAAACATTTACTTCATCCAATCAATAATCGGGCATATCACAATTTCAAATTCTATGTAAAATATGTGTAGAAAGAGCTCGAAACTTGTGTGTATTTCTTGTGTATGAAAATACAAGGAGAATACAAATATATATGAGAGACAAGGAGAGAGAAAATCATATACAAGATGTGGGACTAATAAGAGAAGAGGGAAAAGAATAAAACATGGGCTCAATAATGAGCCTTTTACATAAGCTTTTCTAACACTCCCCCGCAAGCTGGAGTGTACAAATCGTATGCGCCAAGCTTGGACAAGCACTGATGGAAGAGGGTACTGGAAAGAGCCTTTGTGAGGACATCCGCAACTTGTTTTGTCCCTGGAACATGCTTCAGGTCGAGTTTCTTCATTTGAACCTTTTCCCGGATGAAGTGACAGTCAACTTCAATATGTTTTGTTCTCTCGTGGAATACCGGGTTCTTGGCTATATGTATGGCAGTCTGGCTGTCACAGAGGAGGAGAGCTGGGGAAGGGAGCTTTACACCCAGATCGGTAAGAAGACCTTCAAGCCAAGTTAGTTCAGAAACCACCGACGTCATTGCCCGGTATTCTGCCTCAGCTGATGATCAAGCAACGACCGCTTGTTTCTTGCTTCTCCAGCTAATCAAATGTCCTTCAAGACATGTGCAAAAGCCACTGGTTGACCTTCGATCATCAAGGAAACCAACATAATCGGCATCAGAATAAGCCACCAAAGTTGGAGCTGAAGATGAGCTTTTGTAAACCAGACATTGACCGGGAGCCGTTTTAAGGTATCTGAGAATGCGTTCAACAGCCTGAAGATGAGATCTTCGAGGAGTATGCATGTACTGACTGACAATACCAACAACGAATGAAATATTTGGTCTGATTACTGTGAGGTAGATCAATTTTCCAATGAGACGACGAGAGTATTCTGGATTCTGGAGTAGGAGATCTAAGTCAGATGTATGAGCGCACAACTTGTGATTTGCATCCATTGGGGTGTCAATCGGCTTACACCTTGAATAGCCAGCATCCCGAAGGAGGTCGCGGCAATACTTCCGCTGAGAGAGGACAAGACCGTTTGGCCGTCTGGCAACCTCAAGGCCCAAGAAGTACCGAAGGGGCCGCAGATCTTTTGTTTGAAAATTGTGTCCTGGTGTAGTTTGACCTCCTGTATTCCTTTCGAGTCGTCTCCTGTAATTATGATATCGTCAACATAAACTAACAGAAGAACCGTTCCCGTTGTTCGGTGACGAGTGAATAGCGAGAAATCTGCCGAGCTGTGAGTAAAACCAACCTCCCGAAGGGCCTTACTGAATTTGTCAAACCACACCCGTGGGGATTGTTTGAGACCATACAGAGCCTTCATAAGACGACAGACCTGATACTCCCCGGTGGTCTCAAACCCGGGAGGTTGCTGCATATACACCGTCTCTTGAAGATCGTCATTCAGAAAGGCATTCTTAATATCGAGTTGGAGTAAGGGTCACCGGCGATGGACAACCACAAAGATGAGAACTCGAACGGTGTTGAGTTTGGCAACCGGAGAAAAGGTTTCTTCATAGTCGAGCCCCTATTGTTGGGTGAAGCCACGAGCCACTAGTCGAGCATTCAGGCGATCAATCATTCCGTCAGCAGCATGTTTGATAACATAGACTCATTTACACCCAATCGGTGTCTGACCCGGAGGAAGGGGTACAAGAGTCCATGTCTTGTTGGCCCAGAGAGCAGTCATTTCCTCTTCCATGGCGGCCCGCCATCCAGGATGTTGTAGCGCCTCCTGCACAGAGTTAGGAACCGAAATCGAGAAAAGAGAAGCAGCAAATGTGTGGAGGTGAGGAGAGAGGCGATGCAAGGAGACACAGTTTGCTAGAGGATGAGCAGTGGAGGCAGGTACCTGATCAGCAGGGCGCGGAGTAGCCGAGGTCGAGGCCGACTGCAGAGGGACAACGGAGTTGGACGGGCGGCGAGAGTAGACACGGATAACATGTGGCCTGGAAGGGGCAGGAGTCGGAGCAGGTGGTGGGGTTCCAACTTGTCCAAGGACGGACCCAGGCGGTGGACGTAGCAGGTGGAGCCAAAAACCCGAGGCAGGAGAGGAAAAGCCGGAGCAGATGGAAATAGTAGGCTAAACGGAGTAGCATAGTGGAGGACGGAGGAAGGGAGACAGTTGATCAGGAAGCACGTAGTAGAGACCGCAAAGTTCCAGTAACTTTTGGGAACATGCATTTGAAGCATGAGAGAGCAGACAACATCAAGCAAGTGCTGGTTCTTCCGTTCGGCAACGCCGTTTTGCTGGGGTGTGTAAGTACATGAAGTTTGATGAAAAATCCTGAATTCAGAGCACAAGGCCGCAAAGCCGTGGCTAGTGTATTCGCGAGCATTATCGGTGCATAATGTTTTGAGTGTGGTGTGGAATTGCGTACGAGTTTCAAGAACAAAGATCCGAAAAATACGGGGAAGCTCGGTACGATCACGGAGTAAGTAAAGCCACATTGTGCGAGAGTAGTTATCAATAAACGTGATAAAATAGCGATAACCAGAAATACTCGTAACTTTATAAGGTCCCCAAATGTCTGAATGCACTAAATCAAAAGGAGAAGTGCTCCGGGTACAATGCTCTGGAAAAGAAGAACGTGGCTGCTTGCCGAAGATACAAGACTCGCACTGAAAAGGATGAAGGGATACATTGGGAAGAGTCCGTTGGAGCACCGGGAGAGGAGCGTTGCCAAGACATCGATGCCACTTACTGGAGGAAACAGAAGATAGGACAGTGGGATAGTCATCGAGAAGGTAGAGCCCGCTCTGCAGTGTGCTTTTACCAATGGTAGTTCGTGTTCGCTGATCCTGTATGTGAAAGAAAAAAGGGGTGAATATGACAGTGCAATTTAGATCATTTGTAAGGCGACAAGCAGAAATGATGTGATTTAAAATCTAGGGCTGTAGTTTTCCCAATATAAAATATCAATCTTTTAAAATTAATGTGGCGCGAAGGACTTTGCGGGCTATTCTAACGAAATAGTCGACCTAGGCGTCTCAAACAATCGCAATGCTACCGCACGATTATAGCGACGTCATGAGACATAATTCCACAAGCACATAAATTAGGTGGTGACAATAGCTTGTAGGAGAATACGATAATTAGACGATGAAGTTAACTAGGGCAAGCTCTTTAATTAACTATTTGTTTAAATATTCGCACAACAAAATGAACACTGGATTGAAAGCAGGGGAAGGGCGAGGTATACCATGGGGAACGTAGCAGCGGCTGGAGAACTTCCAGCACAACCGTGACTGGACTGGGGGCTGGCCGGGAAAACAAGTGGCTGACTGGAGACGTCGCAGGAATGGTGCTCTGGATGGCAGCTAGAGGTGCGGAAGCAGAGAGAGGTCGCCGGGAAGAGGGAAAAAATGCAGGAGACTCGCTGAAATCTTCGGAGGCCAGCGCAGAGGGGGTCGCCGGAGCCCAGGTGGGGTTCTGCGTGCACTTCGACGGTCGGTGAGGGACGCACAGGGGGATTTCGTCGGTGAAGGAGAGTTGGAAGGTGCAGAGCTTCAGGAAGCCGCGGCCAGAGGGAGGGGAGAAGTGTCGTTGGCAACCAGAGGGAGGGCCGAGCATAATACGTGCGCGTTGTCACCTCGAGGTTGTGAATAGAGGTGCACAACCCACGCAAATTCTATCGGACGTCAGCAGTGACGCACTCAACATCTTTCATCAAAGATTTAATGCGCGCGTCTAAATCACTCGTCATTTTAAAAAAAAAAACGAAAACAAAATGTAAACCTAGAATTTAAAAACAACCGGCGCTCGGCTATCCCACGATAGGAGTGAGATATCCTAGCAGCCACACCAAACTATGCAGCATCTGAGAATGCCGCCTCCGCCCAAGCAGCGCCAGAACCTCCAAATACGCCGCCAACGACACTTCTCCCCTCCCTCTAGTTGCGGCTTCCTGAAGCTCTGCACCTTCTAACTCTCCTTCACCGATGAAATCCCCCTGTGCATCCCTCGCCGACCGTCGAAGTGCACGCAGAACCCCACCTGGGCTCCGGCGACCCCCTCTGCGCTGGCCTCTGAAGATTTCAGCGAGTCTCCTGCGTTTTTCCCTCTTCCCGGCGACCTCTCTCTGCTTCCGCACCTCTAGCTGCCGTCCAGAGCACCATTCCTGCGACGTCTCCAGTCAGCCACTTGATTTCCCGGCCAGCCCCCAGTCCAGTCACGGTTGTGCTGGAAGTTCTCCAGCCGCTGCTACGTTCCCCATGGTATACCTCGCCCTTCCCCTGCTTTCAATCTAGTGTTCATTTTGTTGTGCGAATATTTAAACAAATAGTTAATTAAAGAGCTTGCCCTAGTTAACTTCATCGCCTAATTATCTTATTCTCCTACGAGCTATTGTCACCACCTAATTTATGTGCCTGTGGAATTATGTCTCATGACGTCGCTATAATCGTGCGGTAGCATTGCGATTGTTTGAGACGCCTAGGTCGTTTATTTCGTTAGACTAGCCCGCAAAGTCCTTCGCGCCACATTAATTTTAAAAGATTGATATTTATATTGGGAAAACTACAGCCCTAGATTTTAAATCACATCACAGAAAGTAAATTGAACGGGGAGCTCGGAACATGAAGAACCGAGCGAAGGGAGATCGATGAGTTGAGTAAAAGGTCAGCCGAGCCGGAGACTGGAACCGTCTCCCCATTTGCCACGGTGATACACTTCGGATGAGGAGATTTTGTGTACTTGGGTGGTCGTTGCGAAGTAATATGATGAGTGGCACTCGAGTCCATGATCCATCGCGGACTGGTGGATAAACAAGCATTACCTGCGTTGGAGGCGGTGGCAATGGAGGCAGAGGGCGGGTTGAGCAGCCCTTGGAGTTGCTGGAGCTGGAGACGAACAACCTCAAGGTCAGAAGGAGCGGCAGAGGATGTGTCTGCAGCAACCGAGGCTGTCGGACGAGGAGGATAACCAATCTTCTTGTAGCAGGTCGCCGCATAGTGGCAGTCCTTTTCGCGGTAGGAACAAGTCGGCCGATCCTGACCACCGCGCCCGCGGCCCCGAGATCCCGAACGTCCACCACGAACGAAGGTAGGTGGGGGCAGTAAGGGGGTGGTCTGCTGAAGAAGGGCCGAGGGCGGAGGCGCAGTAGTATCCAGAGGAGGTGAAACACGAAGGAGCATGGAGCATACATCAGATAAGGAGGGTATAGTGGAGGAAGCCGGAATCTGGGTACGAATATTTTGAAGGTGAGGCGGGAGACGAGCCATCATGATGGAAATGCAGACGGCCTCCTTCTGAGCACGTTGAGTATCATGGTCATTGGTAGATGGTTGATGTTGAATCCAGGTCTCAGGGAGAGTCTTTGCACGAGCAACAAAAGAGGTCAAGTCCGAAGCCCCCCCCCCCCCCCCCCGTGTCGAGAACTAGAAGATCGGTGAGGATATCATGGAGATGCTGGAGACTGACTTTACCCGAGTACAGGGAATGCAGTTCATCCCACATAGCTTTGGTCGTTTCGTGATACATGACCATCTGATAAGGTTCGTCATCGAGAGAATTGAGGAGCCATGTCTGAACACGACCATCATTGCGGAGCCATTCGTCGATAGAAGGAGCCAGAGTGAGGTGAGGCAAAAGGCCCTTGGCCTGAAGAACCCGGAGAATAGAATGAACCCATGGGAGAAAATTCTTCTTCCCGGAGAGGGAAATTGTTGTAATCCGCAACTCATCACGGATTTCAGGAACAGGTGCCTGTCGATCTGTAGAGGGGCTAGCCGCAGTAGAGTCGCTGGAAGCCATTGCGGGGAGAGGAAGCAGAACAGGCGGCCAGCAGCAGCAGACTGAAGCAGGAGCCCGCTGGGAAGAGGGCGAGCAAGAACCCTGAAGGGCGGGTCGCGGTGACTAGAGCAAAATGCGAGGAGCAGTCCGCAGCGAACTGGAGTAGTCCGCAGTGATTAGAAAGGGCAAGCCGCAAGAGCAGGAAGAGAGCTCGGCGGTAAAGGGCAGGTCGCAAGGCGCGATTTAAGATAGGCCGCGGCGTACTGGAGCAGTTCGCTAGAAGGGAAATCGCAGCAGATCTTGAACAGCTCGCGAGAAGAGAGAGGCCGCAGCGGTTAGGAGCAGTCCACGAGTTGAGATAGGGCGCGGCGGACTGGAGCAGTCCGCAAGAAGGGAAATCGCAGCGGATCTTGAACAGCTCGCGAGAAGAGATCCCGTAGCGGTTAGGAGCAGTCCGTGGTGGGATATACTAAGAGACCGCGAGCGAAAAGAGAGCTTTTAACAGTCTTCGAGAATTCAGAAATAGAATGATTTTACTAAACATCGTCAAACGTCAGGCGATCACAAGTATGCGAGATTTTGTTCAGTGACTCAATTAAAAACATTACCTTCAACAATGTGAATAGTAAAAAATTGGATGGTTCCCTCAGAACAAAATTTCAGTAAATCTTCATGCAATCTCAGAATTAGCATGGTTAAAATGAACATCATCGGGAATCATATCATCATCACCATACAAACAAACAAAAAAGGAAAAATATAACTTCACTTAGTAAACGGCACTATCTGTTGCATAGATCATCAACAAACATATAATTTCAAAATTATGCAAAAAATTTAGAAAGTGAAAAACATTTACTTCATTTAAAGGTAAAAAAAGAATTGATAAAAACTTCAGTGAGACTTCATCAGAATTAGAATGATTCACATAAACAGTATCAGGAAATAGAATCAACATCATGCAAGTATAAATAAGTGAAAAGTAATGTCACATAGATACAAAAGCATCTATGGTCATGGACAAGTCAACACATTTGTTTACAGAAATAATTCACAAATATCAATACTATTGAACCATCAAAATTATCAACACCATTCGTTATTAAAAAAAAAAGAAAACATTCATCACTTTGTCATTTAAAAAAAAGGAAAGAGAGAGGGATAAGAGACAGTAAGGCCCACAGACAATTATGAGGGAGTGCCAACTTCAGGCAAACACATGATGAAAATTTATTAGTTTTAATTATAATTTTTGGCATAGTTCATGTGCACTCAAAGTAACTCACGGACCGGTAAAATCCGTTCACACCAAGAGCAGTCGGACCCAGGCTTAGCCTCATGCCCAACTGCTCTTTAGATTAAAAATTAGAAAATGTATCCTTCATCTGTATGAATGCTAAAAATGGAATGGTTCCTTCGGAACAAATTTCTAGTAATTCTTCAACAATCTCAGACTTAGGGTCCATTTGTTTAAGCTTTTTCGAGCGTTTCCTTTTTATAAAACGGAACCGTCGGTGTTTTTAGCATTTGTTTTTCCGCTCTCCATTTCCATCAGCCACGATTCTCTTCCGCTCAAATTAACTGTTAGTATGGATCGATTACCATATATTCAGCACCAACAATGCATAAATAATCTTGCAAAGTAAATGAATTATCTAAAGAGAAGTATCTAAGATTGTGCCTTAAAATGGGTTAAATTCCTCCAGAAGCTTCAACAAAAAAAAGACATTCTCATTTTAAAACAGCATCCATGTTTAAGTAATCCAATTAAAGTAAAATGTAGCGAAAAGTCAAAAAACTTTGTCACTTCAACATTTAAATTCCAGATAAATTTTTTAAAGGCAATCTCATTTCAAATTTCAAAACATCTATGTTTTGGTAATAAAATTAAAACATTGTGCAAACTGAATAAAAATATCACTCATCAACAACCTGGGTTGAGGTTGGTGAACCACGGCTGAGAATTTCCAGGGACGGGAGAAAAGAAATGCCTTTCCTTGAAGGAGCCATCAAATTTTCAACAGCGCTCACGAACATTTGAAGTTGAGGTTGGCACTGATCCATATGGTGATACTGATGCCTAGGCATGGCTCCATATATTCCTGAAGGCACAACCACTGCTACACACCCCTTAGTGGGGTAGAGCTCATTTCCAAATTTCCATCCTACACCTATCAGTTTGGCCAAAGTGTAATACACTTATGGGCGTAGAGCCAGAGCGAGCCAAAAAAAGTGCAAGGGAGATCAAAGTGACCGTCAGGAGAGCCGGGAAGATGTCGGAGACTCGACGTTAAAAAAATTGCCTTGGTGGGAGAAGTGCGAGCCTGATCTATAACAATGGCTTGGTGGCCGCTTGCTTGACGACCCAACGTGAGATATTAAACAACCACATCAATCCAGCATGGTCCAGCAGTGCCTCAACTACTTCTACCTGGTCCTCAAATATTTGACACTGAATCTATAGGCACCGGTGATGCTCTAATTCAATGTGTAAAACAAGCATGTAACAAATGCAATTAAATCAATGGCCAACCTATCACTAATGCAATGCAAACGAATCATCCAGCAATTGTTGAGACATGAAGCAGAAGTTAAAACACACAAAAACAAGAACAATTCAACAACAACAACAACACTCAAACCTTTATCCCACTATAGTGGGGTCGGCTATATGGATCTTTTGTCGCCATTGTGCCCTATCTTACAAATAATTCAAGTTAGGCTACACAATAATAACTTCATACTGATGAGAAAGCACATAAATTCAGCTTTTAAAATCAATGGCAAATGAATCAACGGCCAACCTATCACTAATTCATAATTCGGTCAGAACAAATGCAATTAAGGCCTCATTTGGTAACCCGTTTTGGGGCTTACCGTTTCCAAAAAACGCAGAAACCCCTCCTATACCCGTTTGTTTTTCCGCTTCTTTTTCCACCCGCGCAGCGTTTTATCGCTGCTGAAAAAATAGCGGGCCGAAAACCTCACGCCTTCCTCCGGTCTGTCGCGTTTTTCCCACCGCATCGTGAGTAAAACACGAAGATCGTAGAGAACGAACCAGCCGGAGAGCAGATCGCCCGAATAATCCCTAGATCTGCACGTCTTCCAGCTTCCTCTCGGTGTGGTTTTAAAGCAAAATAATCATCATCGAGCCATAAAAATTGTAGAGCACACGAGAAAATGACAGAATCCATGGCGAAGGATCTCAGATCCGGAGACCGCATGTCCAGGTGCTCAATAGATTGATATTGCGCCTCTTCAAATTAATAAATCAGCTGCTGCCTGTGAAGAAAATCGTACAGAAGCTGCAAGAGATGACTAAAAAGAGGGCAGGATTTGATCGGATTGAAGGAAGAAGATGAGTAAAATAAGAGAAGGAGATGCATGATGTTATTTCGCATAAAAAATTCTACAAAAATAAATAAGAGAAAGTTGTTGTCAATCAACTGCTCAGAGCTTGAACGTGTTTGTTGTATCTGCATAGAAAGCTGTTGTATTTCGAATTTTCGAAATTTTAGTGTTTAACAGTATATTGGAGTATTTGGAGTACCTTTATATGTTTTAATTGGGCAGTCTATTGGAGTATATTACAAACATATTTTTAAAATTTTAAACAATTTTTTTTAAAAAAAATCCAAAACGTCACCGCAGTTTTGACAAACGATTCTCTGTTTGGAACAGCTCTGCAAACACAGACTATCCAAACAGATCTTCATTTTCAGCATCCAGTTTCTAATAGCTCCCTTTACAAACATGTCTTTACAACAGCTCTTTTTACAACCGTCACCGCTAAACCAAATGAAGCCTAAATCAATAGCCAACCTATCACTAATGCAATGCAAATGAATCAGCGAGCAATTGTTTTGACAAGCAACAGAAGTTAAAACACACAAAAACAAACACAACTTATTACAAATAATTCAAATTAGGCTATACAATAATAATTTCATACAGATTAGAAAGCCCATAAATTAAGTGCACGACAAAATATCACCAGAAAAATAAAGGCATGGTCATTTATAATAGAGAAAATTGAAATTGAAATTGAAATGAAGAACTCACTCAACAATGGGAGTGGAAGCCAATCTGGCGTGGTAGATGAATTTGCCTGGGAATGGGAGCCGCGTATGGGCTTAGAGGTGCAGTTTTATGGATGAGTCAATAAGAATTCCATGTTATGAGATTTGGGATGAGGAGATGCCCGTGAGGATGCAGATAGAAGGAGTTGGTGGCAGATGGAAGTAGCGGAGACCAGCAGCGAGCGCTCTATGGGGGCTTGGGAGATGGGGGTTGAAGAAAGTGTGAGCGTATGGACGGTATGGTTGTGGGAGAAGCGGCTGCGGCAGTAGGTGAGTGCAGAGGGGGTGGCAGAGCTGGAAGCGGGTGCAAGGCGGCGGCGGCTGGAAGCGGAAATAGGGGGGACGCGGCTTGCCGGAAAAGGCTGAGAAGATGTCCGGTGGCTGGGGGCGAACTCAGGGGAGTAGACGGCGGTAACTGTTACTATCCGAAATGATTAAAAATCAACACATACGCATCAGTCTCAGGCTTCAGCATCTGGGATCGGCGGCAACGACGGAGGGATAGGCTCGGCCGCTCGTGCCTTCCTGGCTTCACACCAAGGATGGCAATTGAGAACGGCTTCGGCGTTGTAATGACCCGAGGAGTCGAGCTGTCTGCAACCCTAATGCATAGAATATATATAGGCCTGCAAATGGTTCAATTGGGCTTGATTTTTGGCTAAGCTGAAACAGAACAGAAATAATTCGAAAGTGAATTGAAACTGATCGGTGGTTTTGGTTCGGTTTTTAAATAAAGTAGCAAATTTTGACTCGGTCTACCAGAGGTTTGAGTGATTTGCAGTAATTTATTTCATCGTTACTTTCATCAATCATTATATCAATTTTTTGCATTTGCAATGCTATAAAAGTTACAGAAAAATCAAATATTTGCATGCATATTGTCTCGGTCGGATCGGAATAATCTGAACCGTCTTAGCTCTCGGAACGGTCGAATGCGCACACGGTCAATAGAGTAGGTCGATTGTACACAAACAGTTTAACGTGAAAAAAACTCTCAACTGCATAAAAAATCACGTGATTAGATCTATTTCGTTCAAAGTTCACTATTCTCTAGTTGTTACAACTTGTTTATAAAGTTGAGGGTGACATGTCACCTCTCTTTACAGCTTTGGGATGAGAGAACATTTGACAAACGGCGGACGACAAGTCATCGCGCCGAGAGTTGTTACAAATTGTGTTTCACGCTGATGGTCTTCAGATAGCGGCATGCTGATTCTGGATGTGGAGCGGAGCACCTGGACTTGCGGTTGAAGGGGGCACTTGGGACTTAAGAGATTTGGCTTCGTCATGTGGCTTTGACTTGACTCGCTTGTAGCTCAGGTGCGGCTCGGGTGCTGCTCGTAGGAGGAATTCAACAGAGCTCTCACATGAGAAAAAAGAAGACTCGGAGGAGAAAAGCTAAGAAATGAGGAGCTTCAAAGCTCCTTTTATAGACCCTGGGTGGTGGTTACGGTGGTTACGCGACTATCCGCACACCATAACCACCATTGTTGAAGCCAAAATTGACCTCTGTGGAGTTCGGGGTCCCTGAAAGGGGTGACCTCACACCTACTACACTCGAAAGAACGTCACGGACCGGAGACTTAGGAGACTATGAACAGACCCTCGGCTCTAGCACGGAGGTCCCACCTCACACCCGGAAGGCTACCTGAGCTCTTCCCCTCCCTTACCAAAGGGCTAGGCTGGGCGCCTTGGAGAGCTCTATCTACTCTACCAAGAAGAAGCTAAGGGAGGAGGAAGCTAAGAAAAAGGCCCCTCTCCAAGGCACCCAAGGGGGTCTATTTATAGTTTTTCCAAGTCCTGGGGGTAAAATGATCAAACTACCCCTACGGCCAAAAGGCCTCGGGCCAATAGGAAACCGCCACGCCGGGGGGTAGAGAAGGAAAAATGCAACACCCAAAGCAAATAGGGGACCCACCCTGCGGGACGGGGCGAGACCCGGCCTGGGGGCCGGTCTCGCCCGGCCTACCCGCGGGGCTGGACGAGACCCGGCCCGAGGGCCGGTCTCGCCCGGCCTACCCGTCGGGCGGGGCGAGAACCGGCCTGGGGGCCGGTCTCGCCCGGCTGCCCGCGGGGCTGGGCGAGGGCCGGGTCTCGCCCGGCCTACCCGCCGGGCTTGGCGAGACCCGACCTGGGGGCCGGTCTCGCCTAGCTGCCCGCGGGGCGGGGCGAGACCCGGCCCGTCTCGCCCTGCCTACCCGCCGGGCTCGGGGCCGGTCTCGCCGGCCTGAGGGGAAAAGGGGGAGGGGGAGGGCCTGCTGACCCCGCCTACACACCCAAATGGCCCGGGCGGGTGCCTACCAACCTGCCGCTTTCACACTCCAACTAAGGGGCCGCTGGGGGAGGCCGATTTCCCCTCCCCCTACTAGTATGTTTCCAAGCCATGGCCAAAATTGGCCACCGAGAGTTCAAAATACTCAAAAAACTTAAAAACTAAGCACGCCTCCTTCATGGTCCACTCTTCGCGAATACGGGGTTGTACACAATCCCCGCTCTTTTCGAGGTTGGCACAAGCTCGGAAAGAAACATCCAACCCAACGTATTTGCGGAGTGTCACTTCCCTGCAGGGTCAACCTGCCATGCCAGCTATGGGAGACTGGGTGGCGAGACCTCATCTTGGTGAAAACACTTACCCTCCCCGAGGGGTCAATATATCAAGCCAGCTAATGGGAGCCTGGGTGACGAGACGGCCTCGGGGTGAAAACACCCAACCTCCTCGAGAGGTACCACCAGCCCTGTCAGCTAATGGGAGCCTGACAGCGGGACTGTCTCGGAGCAAAGAGAACTGGGGCTCCTACGAGAGGTACCACCGACCCTGCCAGCTAGTGGGAGCCTGACAGCGGGACTGTCTCGGAGCAAAGGGCTTGGGCTTCCACGAGAGATCAACCTGCCCTGCCAGCTAGATGAGAGCCTGGCAGCGGAATCCATCTCGGAGCTAAGGACTTGGCCTCCACGAGAGATCAACCTGCCCTGCCAGCTAGATGAGAGCCTGGCAGCGGAATCCATCTCGGAGCTAAGGGACTTGGCTATCACGAGAGATCAACCTACCCAACCAGCTAGTGGGAGCCTGGCGGCGGAATCCATCTCGGAGCTAAGGGACTTGGCCTCCACGAGAGATCAACCTGCCCTGCCAGCTAGGTGAGAGCCGGACAGCGGAATCTATCTCGAGGTGAGACCTTCCCACCCTCCGAGAGATCAACCTGCCCTGCCAGCTAGGTGAGAGCCTGGCAGCGGAATCCATCTCGAGGTGAGTCCTTCCACCCTCCGAGAGATCAACCTGCCCTGCCAGCTAGGTGAGAGCCTGGCAGCGGAATCCATCTCGAGGTGAAACCTTCCCACCCTCCGAGAGATCAACCTGCCCTGCCAGCTAGGTGAGAGCCTGGCAGCGGAATCCATCTCGAGGTGAGACATTCCCACCCTCCGAGAGATCAACCTGCCCTGCCAGCTAGGTGAGAGCCTGGCAGCGGAATCCATCTCGAGGTGAGACCTTCCCACCCTCCGAGATATCAACCTGCCCTGCCAGCTAGGTGAGAGCCTGGCAGCGGAATCCATCTCGAGGTGAGACCTTCCCACCCTCCGAGAGATCAACCTGCCCTGCCAGCTAGGTGAGAGCCTGACAGCGGAATCCATCTCGAGGTGAGACCTTCCCACCCTCCGAGAGATCAACCTGCCCTGCCAGCTAGGTGAGAGCCTGGCGGCGGAATCCATCTCGAGGTGAGACCTTCCCACCCTCCGAGAGATCAACCTGCCCTGCCAGCTAGGTGAGAGCCTAGCAACGGAATCCATCTCGAGGTGAGACCTTCCCACCCTCCGAGAGATCAACTTGCATTGCCAGCTAGGTGAGAGCCTACCAGCGGAATCCATCTCGAGGTGAGACCTTCCCACCCTCCGAGAGATCAACCTGCCATGCCAGCTAGGTGAGAGCCTGGCGGCGGAATCCATCTCGGAGCTAAGGGACTTGGCCTCCACGAGAGATCAACCTGCCCTGCCAGCTAGGTGAGAGCCTGACAGCGGAATCTATCTCGAGGTGAGACCTTCCCACCCTCCGAGAGATCAACCTGCCCTGCCAGCTAGGTGAGAGCCTGACAGCAGAATCCATCTCGAGGTGAGACCTTCCACCCTCGGAGAGATCAACCTGCCCTGCCAGCTAGGTGAGAGCCTGGCAGCGGAATCCATCTCGAGGTGAGACCTTCCCACCCTCCGAGAGATCAACCTGCCCTGCCAGCTAGGTGAGAGCCTGGCAGCGGAATCCATCTCGAGGTGAGACCTTCCCACCCTCCGAGAGATCAACCTGCCCTGCCAGCTAGGTGAGAGCCTGGCAGCGGAATCCATCTCGAGGTGAGACCTTCCCACCCTCCGAGAGATCAACCTGCCCTGCCAGCTAGGTGAGAGCCTGGCAGCGGAATCCATCTCGAGGTGAGACCTTCCCAACCTCTGAGAGATCAACCTGCCCTGCCAGCTAGGTGAGAGCCTGGCAGCGGAATCCATCTCGAGGTGAGACCTTCCCACCCTCCGAGAGATCAACCTGCCCTGCCAGCTAGGTGAGAGCCTGGCAGCGGAATCCATCTCGAGGTGAGACCTTCCCACCCTCCGAGAGATCAACCTGCCCTGCCAGCTAGGTGAGAGCCTGACATCGGAATCCATCTCGAGGTGAGACCTTCCCACCCTCCGAGAGATCAACCTGCCCTGCCAGCTAGGTGAGAGCCTGGCAGCGGAATCCATCTCGAGGTGAGACCTTCCCATCCTCCGAGAGATCAACCTGCCCTGCCAGCTAGGTGAGAGCCTGGCAGCGGAATCCATCTCGAGGTGAGACCTTCCCACCCTCCGAGAGATCAACCTGCCCTGCCAGCTAGGTGAGAGCCTGACAGCGGAATCCATCTCGAGGTGAGACCTTCCCACCCTCCGAGAGATCAACCTGCCCTGCCAGCTGGGTGAGAGCCTGACAGCGGAATCCATCTCGAGGTGAGACCTTCCCATCCTCCGAGAGATCAATCTGCCCTGCCAGCTAGGTGAGAGCCTGATAGTGGAATCCATCTCGAGGTGAGACCTTCCCACCCTCCGAGAGATCAACATGCCCTGCCAGCTAGGTGAGAGCCTGGCAGCGGAATCCATCTCGAGGTGAGACCTTCCCACCCTCCGAGAGATCAACCTGTCCTGCCAGCTAGGTGAGAGCCTGGCAGCGGAATCCATCTCGAGGTGAGACCTTCCCATCCTCCGAGAGATCAACCTGCCCTGCCAGCTAGGTGAGAGCCTGGCAGCGGAATCCATCTCGAGGTGAGACCTTCCCACCCTCCGAGAGATCAACCTGCCCTACCAGCTAGGTGAGAGCCTGGCAACGGAATCCATCTCGAGGTGAGATAACTAGGCATCAACAAGAGGTACCACCGGCCCTGCCCAGCTAGTGAGAGCCTGGGCAGCGGGACCGTCTCGGAGCAAAAGAACTAAGCATCTCAATCAATCCTTACCAAATCCTACATCCTCAAACGGGGAGAAATAGATGAGTTACATAATCCCCCGACTCAACTGGTCAGGGGTAATACTTGTTACAAGACAAGAAAAATGAAAAGACTACCGCAAGGCGAGGCACCCTCAAGGGGCCTGGGCATGACGGTCGTCTTCCGCTTCCTTTTCCTCGGGCACTTCCATCTTGCTCAAGCTCTCCATGACCTTCTTCATCTCCTCTGCCTGGGTCAACCAAGAGATGGTGTTGACAGCCGTGACGTAGCACTGCCTTGCCATCCTGGAGTCCCCCTTGACTCTGACCTGGATCCCTCCGGAGCTGAACTTGATGCATTGGTGGAAGGAAGATGGCACGCAACGAAAGGCGCTGATGAGGGGCCTTCCAAAGATGGCGTTGTAGCTGCTTGGAGCGTCAACAATGACGAACCGGCAGTTTCTTGAGACCCCTCCCAACTTTACTTGGAGTCCTACTCCACCTTCGACCTCCTTCCTTTCCCCTGAGAATCCGAACAGGGGTCCGTCCGAGGCCAACACCCTCCTTGGCTCTAGCTTCATCTCCTCAAACGCCTTCCTGAAAACGACGTTGACGGAGCTGCCGTTGTCAACCAAGATTCGAGAGACGCTGTAGCCCTCGATGGCCGTCTGGATGACCAACGCATCACAGAACGGATCCTCGTGATCCGGTAGGTCCTTCATCGAGAAGATGATCTTCTCCTCCTGGGGCGGGGTCTGGGAGGTTGAGGCGACGCTCCTTCGGTACATGACATGGAGGCTTGCCTTCCGAGTGGCCTCAATCCCCACTCCACCATGGATCACCGCTATACCGCCTCGGTGTCCGACATCGACCCGGTCCTCACAAACATCATCACCCCCTCCTTGGGGCAGAACCTCTTCAACCCGCACCGGTGACTGCGGCTGGGCGGGACCTCTCGCCCCCCTCACTTCCAGGAACTCGGGGCAGGTAGCCGTGGCGTGCCCCTCCACCTGATGGAAGTCACAGTAGGGTAACTCTACTCTGACCCTTCTCCTTCCCTGGCGGTTCCTCCTCTCCCTTCGACCAATCTCCATCGCTTGCTGTGGTGGGGGTAGGAGCTGCCTAGGGGCTTGCCTCTGGAAGTTGAACCTCCCTTGGCCCCCATGAAAGTTTCCCCCATCTTGGGCGTAACCTCTTCCCGGGCCCTGAACGGGTCCTCCCTGCTGCCTCCAACCTGGTTCCGGACCCTCTTGAGCTCTCCGCTACTCTCTCCTTCTTCCTTCTTGAGGTCTCGAGCCTCCTTGCTCCTTCGACTCTGCCTCTGTTAGCTTTGCCAACTTCTTGACAAATGCCGGGTTGGCCGCCTCCATGGCAATCTCCTCTGCCGCCCTTTCCATCAGCTCCTCGAAGGAAAGGGAGGCCTTCCAGGTCAAGCTCAGCTTGAAGAAGCCCTCCTTCAGCCCAACGGTGAAGGCCATCTGGAGAGCATACCCTGGCATCTCCTGGACCTCCAGGATCTCCTCTTGGAACCGGTCAACGTAACGGGCCAGCGACTCCTCGGCCCCCTGCCTTATCAAGAAGATGGACTCAGGACTCCTCTTCCGCTTCTTGGAGGTGGAGAAGCGAAGCTGGAAGCTCCGGCTCAAGTCCTCGAACCCGTAGATCGACCTTGGAGGGAGTTGATGGAACCAGTCCCTTGCATTCTCCTTCAATGTAATCGCAAAGAGGCGACACTTAAAGGCATCCGTCATCGGCCTGATGGAGACGGCATCCTTGAACCACTACAGGTGCTGAACGGGGTCATCCTTCCCTGTATAGTAAGCCATGTCTGGCTCTCTGAACCCCTCGGGAACGGGAGCTGAGATGATCAGCTCGCTGAAGGGTGACCCCCTAAGGGGTGGTCTCGCCACCTCCACTCGTGCGACCTGCTCGCTTGGGAGGTTGGCACTCGCCGGGCTGGAGAATAGCTCCCGGCCGGTGAGGTCTCGCTCGACCCCATCTCCCATCCTCTCCTTCCCTGGCCTTCTTCCTGGTGCGCTTCCTTCTCCCCCTGCTGGGGTCATCTCGCTTAAACCCCTGAGAGTCGACTCGTCGAGGGGGGGAGCTAGCTCCTGGGGGGTCGGGGTGGAGCTGCCACCCTGAGGAGCAATGCTTCGCAACATCTCCATGATACCCTGGATGGAGGCCATGAACTCTTGCCTCCCCACAAAGGGTCCTGAGCTAGGGAGCTCGCCGAGATCATCACTACCTCCCTGACCTCCCGTCATGACACTCTCCTGAGATCTTCTGTGCTGGTCACGCTCCACGCTCACCGCACCAAAAGTGTTGAAGCCAAAATTGACCTATGTGGAGTTCGGGGTCCCTGAAAGGGGTGACCTCACACCTACTACACTCGAGAGAACGTCACGGACCGGAGACTTAGGAGACTATGAACAGACCCTCGGCTCTAGCACAGAGGTCCCACCTCACACCCGGAAGGCTACCTGAGCTCTTCCCCTCCCTTACCAAAAGGCTAGACTGGGCGCCTTGGAGAGCTCTCTCTACTCTACCAAGAAGAAGCTAAGGGAGGAGGAAACTAAGAAAAAGGCCCCTCTCCAAGGCACCCAAGGGGGTCTATTTATAGTTTTTCCAAGTCCTGGGGGTAAAATGACCAAACTACCCCTACGGCCAAAAGGCCTCGGGCCAATAGGAAACCGCCACGCCGGGGGGTAGAGAAGGAAAAACGCAACACCCAAAGCAAATAGGGGACCCACCCTGCGGGACGGGGCGAGACCCGGCCTGGGGGCCGGTCTCGCCCGGCCTACCCGCGAGGCGGGGCGAGAACCAGCCTGGTGGCCGGCCTCGCCCGGCTGCCCGCCGGGCCGGGCAAGACCCGGCCCGAGGGCCGGTCTCGCCCGGCCTACCCGCCGGGCTTGGCGAGACCCGGCCTGGGGGCCGGTCTCGCCTAGCTGCCCGCGGGGCGGGGCGAGACCCGGCCCGAGGGTCGGTCTCGCCCTGCCTACCCGCCGGGCTCGGGGCCGGTCTCGCCGGCCTGAGGGGAAAAGAGGGAGGGGGAGGGCCTGCTGACCCCGCCTACACACTCAAATGGCCCGGGCGGGTGCCTACCAACGTGCCGCTTTCACACTCCAACTAAGGGGCCGCTGGGGGAGGCCGATTTCCCCTCCCCCTACTAGTATGTTTCCAAGCCAGGGCCAAAATTGACCACCGAGAGTTCAAAATACTCAAAAAGCTTAAAAACTAAGCACGTCTCCTTCAGGGTCCACTCTTCGCGAATACGAGGTTATACAACCATCATGATTATTTTCGGCATAGTTTAAATGCCCGTATTTCGCTATTTGGAAACCATTTAAATAAATTACAAAATATTAATTAAATCCCCCCACTAACCCGGTGGTTAGTGTGTGGTTACGTGTATGGCTGTTTACGAACCGAATTGAATCGAATATCTCTTCAATCGAATCTAAATTTCACATATAATACAGAGATTGAGATTCTTTTGAATATTCGGATTCAAAATGAAATGTTGGATTCGAATTCGGGTTCGAATTAAGATTCGAAATCGAATTCGAACATGGATTCGAGTTCGAATTTTTTTATTAGGAATAATTAAATATATAATTTTATTTAAGTAATTTTATTATTCTCGAATACTTCGAATAGAGATAAACTTATTCAAATTTGGATTCGAAATTATTCGTATCCGAATTTGAATTCGAAATTATTCGTATCCGAATTTGGATTCGAAAATTATTCGAATTCGAATTTTGATTCGAATCTGGATTCGAATTCAAAAATTACGAATATTTATTGAATCTTTACGAATCGAATCTCGAATTATTCACAAACTATACTATTTGCTAATAACTCTATTTACGCGTGGATCAGACGGCCAGGAGCGCCCTCCATCGATCATATGACGAGAGCGGGACTCCACGGGTGGCCGACGAACTCGCCGCCAAATTCGCTTTCGAGGGGAGCACAGCTGGCGGCGGTCGGGGAGGGCCCCCGACCGCTCCCTTGGGCCGTGTGTCGGGGGCCGAAGGAGGGGGCGGCCCAGGCGGCCGTCCCCCCGGCCGCGCCGGCGACCGCGGACGGCGCGGCCCGGGCGGCCGATTCTCCGGCCGTGTACGGGGCCGGTGTGACGAGAGAGGGCGGGCGGGCGGCGTACGGGGAGGAGGGCGGTCGCCAGGCGCCGGCGAGGTGGGGCTCGCGACAGTTTGCCCATTATGTGTGATGAGATCGACGCACGAGGGATCAGGCGCGGTGATCGCGGGCGCGATCAATCTCATGATCCCAGCTCTTTTGAGGTGTAGATCATGGGTGTGTGGTTATGTGCACGCCCAACCTTTATAAAATGGGGTCATCCCCTACACATTATTCTTGCATTGCAGCACATGTATAAAAACATTTGAATCATGATTCGTCGAATCGGTTTATCATAGGTGTAAACCGGAATCGAACGTTCAATTTTCATTCCGACGGAACTGAAACAAAATCGTACCGGACAGTTCTGACCGAAATTCGATTTGATTGACCGAACGTTCAACTTTCATCCCCTCGATATGTATACACACGTATTCTTGCCTGTGTGCGAACAAATACGACCGTTCGATTCTTGATTTCAATGGTGGAGATCATGCGCTAAAATATACGACCGTATTTTGTCAAATATGGTCATATTGACCAATGATTGCATTAAAATTCAAAAAAATCTGCACCGTTAAAATAAAGATTATACGGCCAGATTTGCTCGTGCACAAGAAATACAAGAGTTCCCCAAAAATAATTCCCTAAAAATATAAATGACTAAGTTGCGAATAGTATGAGATGATGCGCTAATATTAAAGAATTGTGTGATGTGGGCCTATTGGGCCCAGGCTTCAATTTGTTTGACTTAGTACACGTGAAGTCTTTGTGGCCCAAGTGTTTTAACACGCTTCTCATACGTGGCAACACGTATGACTTCTCCTGTTGCGCAGCTTCACTTCAGATTCCACCGTTCGGGATGAGATCACAATTCCTATAGCCACCTGTGTAACCACGTGGCTCATCCATGATCCACACCTCCCTGCATTTTTGTAGAGGCGGCCAGATGTGACTGCGGCTACACAGATGGCTACATGAAATGAACTCGCTCTGTTCGAGCTATATGAATCAATGCAATGAAATAGCTGCGCCTAAAACCTAACGCTGCCGGGAATGTCTCCTCTCCTCCTCCTCCCGCTCCTCCTCTCCGCCGCCTCCCTGGAAGCGGCGGCGATTGTCGCATCTGAAAAGATCTCCATCTCCACTGACAACATCTCTTCGACACACCCGCTCTCCGTCTACGAAGCCCTCAAATCCTACAATTTCCCCATCGGCATCCTTCCAATAGGGGCTCTCGGCTACAGCCTAGACAGGAGCACCGGAGATTTCTCCGTCTACTTCAAAGAGAGATGCAGCTTCTCGCTAGAAGGGTCCTACCAGCTCCGATACCAGCCCACCGTCACCGGCCGCATCTCCACCAACCGCCTCAGCAACCTCGTCGGCGTTAGCGTCAAGGTGCTCCTTTTCTGGATCAACATCATCGAGGTCGTACGGAATGGCGATGAACTCGAATTCTCTGTTGGAATCGCCTCCGCTGACTTCTCCATAGACAATTTCTATATCTGCCCACAGTGCGGCTGTGGCTTGAATTGCGGCACTGTCAGCAATCTGTCGGAGGAAGCTGATCTGGTTAAACTGGATTCTGCAATCTGATTGAATTGTCCACTGAGTAATCTTCACCTCTTCCTTGTATTGCGTTATGTTTTTAGGGCTTAATATAACATGCAAAAGTTTTCGATTATCTTGAATCTTGATTTTGGTGTTCTTTAGTTACACAGATAGATACACAGACTTATCTAGATAACATTGTTATTTAGATGCCAAGGAGATGCTTAGGTTCCGCTTGGCACCGTGGCGGCGGACGTGAACATGGGGGATATATTATCATTCGCTAACGCCGACTTAAGGAACTTCATCCACTTTTATGTTTAAGCGGATGAAGTTTCTTAGGTGGGTGTTAACAAATGACAATTTAACCCACATGTTCATGACCACCACCACCGTGCCAAATGGAGCCTTAGTTACCAAATGTTGGGTGTTGGATACTATGTTTATCTTGGGGTCCCTTTGAACGCCGACCTCACACCTAAGAAATTCAATCCACTTGTATGTTCAAAACTATTTTTTTCTTGGTGGCGGCCATGACAATGAATCATTGGCATGTCATACACATTTTATATGACCGTAGAGTTTTTATCGAAAAACACCGGAGCAAAAACATCGCACCAAACGGTCCCTTACACTATGTAATATTTTATGTTTTCATTTTTTTATTATTTCCTTTTAACCGTCGGATAAATTGACATAGATGTTGGAGGATATGTCTCATAGATGTGAGGACTTGTTCTGTTGTTCATTGGACATTGCGTAATAAATAGATGTGAGGGAACCAAGACACCTTTTGTTTAAAGGATAAAATGAGGAAGCAACTCATTAAAACTTTGCTTGTAAAAGAGTATAGAGGTATTTTGTGAGGGTGCATTCGTTTTGCGGATTTTGAGAGAAAAGAATTTGTTTTGGTTGATCAGATTGGTTTTGGGAGGCATGTTTTGGACGAAACCAATTCCGGTGTTCGTTTGGGCCTTTTTATGGATGAGATTTGCTTTCACACAAAACCAATATGCTTTGAGTCTGTAAAAATCAGTCTATCCCCAAAACTTACCTATTTTGATGGGTTAGCTACTGGTGCGATCGTCTTAATCACCCACCCAATCATTTCCTTCGCCGTTCTGCCGTCTGCCGATCTTCGTTTCTGCGATCTTTGTTTCTGCGAATAGGAGCTCTGTCGATCTTCGATTCCAGCGATCTTCAGCTACAACAATCCCCAGAGATCCGAATGGGTAGGATTCAAGAAGGGACCCGCTTCTGTTTCTCAGGTTCAGAGCTTCCCAAACTTGCGCCTGACAAGATCGCTTCCGAAACGGTCGAAGAATGGCCACCACTGGAGGCGCAAAATTAGCCTCACAGACTCCCTTCCTCTCTGTCTCCATCTCCCGTCTGCATCTCTCTCGCCATTTGTCTTCCCTGGTGAATAGTAGATTCCCCTCCCCCAAAAAATTCGTTTTGAAATCTTTATATCTCAAAACCTTCTCCAAACGAACAAAAAATTTGCTTTTGGCCAATTTGCTTTTGGCTTTAGAAAAGAAGGGTTTTAGGTTGAGCAGGACAAAGACGGAGTATATGGAACTTAAATTTAGCAGTACAAGAAGTACATATGACTTCGTTATTAAGTTGAGAGATCAAGATATTTCCCATAGTGAGTGTTTTAAATATCTTGGTTCGATAGTTCAAAAATATGGAGCTATTGATAAAGATGTGACACATAAAATCCAAGCGGGTTGGTTGAGGTGGAGAGGCGCGTCAGGGATCTTATGTGATCGTAAATTACCACTAAAACTTAAGGACAAGTTTTACCGTATTGCAATTAGACCTGCGATGCTCTATGATTCTGAGTGTTGGGCAGTGAATTGTGTACATGAGCAAAAAATGGGAGTTGTGGAGATGAGAATGCTTAGGTGGATGTGTGGACACACGAGATTGGATAAAATTAAAAATAAAAGTATCAGGGATAAGACAAGAGTAGCACCAATTTCAAAGAAGATGCGAGAAGCTCGTCTAAGATGGTTTGGACACGTACAAAGGAGACCATTAGAGGCACCTGTTAGGCGTTGTGAGTCTAGTCACTAGGCATGTTAGACGAGGGAGGGGTAGACCAATAAAGACTTGAAATGAAATTATAAAGAAAGACATGATGTACTTAGGCATTAGTGAGATTATGATAAAAGATAGGGCACAATGATGACAAAGAATCCATATAGCGGACCCCACTATAGTGGGATAAAGGCTTGGGTGTTGTTGTTGAGTGTTGTTGTTGAGTGTACAAATATTTGGTTTTGGACAAAACCAATTCCCTTCATGTAAAACCAGTCAAACGAACACACCGTAAGAGTAATTGAGTATGTATGGGTTGTGGCATGGGCTTTCACTTAAGCGTTACTATAGTCATCTCACCGGCTGCTATCCTCCCATCAGATTTTTTATCCTCGTAATTTCATATCTTGTGTAGCATCTTATTCTTTTAACCTCTTTTTCATGATCAATCCTCATATGGCTTCCTCTAGCAGCTCACTCCAACCTCTAGTATATTCTCTCAATGATGTTCCAACATTTGATGGTGAATCTTTTGATTTTTGGTTTGTTCGAATGCGAACCTTATTTCTGTTACAAGGTCTTTGGGATCTTGTACTGCATGGGTATTGTTAGAAGACATAAGGATAAATGATGTAAATGCCCATTTATAGGCCCCTTTCTTCCTTCTCCTTTAGTCCCACATCTATTGTATAGGATTCTTCCTTCCTCTCTCCTCGTATATATTTGCATTCTCTCTTGTATTTGACAGATGAAAGAAGTATATATAAAGTTCGCCCTTTGTTTTCTACATGGTATCAGAGGGAAACGGTCCGGCCTGTTTTCTAACCGCTCGGCTTCCCTATCCGCTCGGTTTGTCTTCTTGACCGGGAGGCTTGGTCTTTCGCCTGACCGTTTTTTTTTTAATCGGGCGGTTTGTTCTTGCGGCCTTTCCTACTTCTAACTACGGTTTCCCGCGCGGTCTATTGTTTTTCTGACCGCTCCTCTTCCTCTTTCTCGTGGCCTCCACCCCGTCTTACCTCCCCCCCCGTTTTATAAATCTCTCGGTCTGGTGGGCCCTTCCCCCTAACCGACCGGTTTCTTCTTTCTTCTCGCCCGGCTTCTCGCCATCTCGCTGCGGTTTCTTCCTCTACCCGCAATCTCTCTTTCTATGATCTTATCACGCGACTTTGTTCCTTGTCGCTGAAACTTCTTTTCTCGCTACGGGTTCTTTCGAACCGTTGTGAGCACCGCGTCTGGTCGCGGCACCGTTCTGTGCCGCTGGTGTTATCACCGAGACCGCGCGGTTTTCCTTCCCGCTGCTGCTCTCCTTCCTGCTGCGGTCTCCCTTCTTCAATCTCTGCGGGCACCCCGCTTGGCGCTCTCCTAGACGTTGCGGCTTCTCTCCCGCTGCGAGCTCCGCTCTTGGTCGCGACATCTTTCCTTGCCGCTAGTGTGCTCACCGTGACCGTGCGGACTTCTCTCACGGTTTCTTCTCTACTTAGTCGCTGCGACTTGTCTTGTCGCTTGCGGCCTCTCCTCTCTTCTGCGGGCTCCGCATCTTGGTTGCGGCCTCTTGCCGCTGGTGTGTTGACATCGGGATCGTGCGGCTTCTCTTGCTCTCTAGTCTTGGCGGCTTCTCTTCTCTTACCTCTCCGGATCTTGGTGCGGTCTGTCTCTCCCGCCCGGTCTTGTGCCTGTTCGCTGACCTCTGTTCTTTCTACCCACTGCCGCGCATGTTTCTACCCACCGCAACTTGTTTCTTTTCGCTACGGGCTCCCTTCTACTCACTACCTCTCACGCGTTCTCCTCTAGTCGCGTGCGACCTCGTCTTACCGCTGGTGCCCGCGCGACTTCGTTTCTGTCTGCCCTCTTCGTTCTTCCGGAGTAGCCGCTGGTTCTGTCCAGCAAGCCGCCTCCCTCCTTGCCACCCGACTTTTGTGCCTATTCGCAGCTCAGGATTATGGCATCTGGTTCCACCACTACTGATGATATTGCCGCGTTGCGTGCTCAACTCCATCAGCTTTAAGAGGTGGTTAGTCGCTCATCTGACTCTTTGGCCTCGATCTTCAAGGACAGTATATCATGCTTCTCACACAGCTCTCCCTCGATCTTCAAGGGAACCAAGACACCTTTTGTTTTAATGATAAAATGAGAAAGCAACTCATTAGAACTTTTCTTGTAAGAGAGTATAGAAGTATTTTGTGAGGGTGCATTCATTTTGCGGGTTTTGAGAGAAAGGAATCGGTTTTGGTTGATCAGATTAGTTTGGGAGGCATGTTTTGGAACGAAACCAATTCTGGTGTTCGTTTGGGACTTTTTTGGATGAGTTTGGCTTTTACACAAAACCCATATGCTTTGAGTCTTTAAAAATCAGTCTATCCCCAAAACTTACCTATTTTGATGGGTTAGCTACAGGCGTGATCGTCTTAATCACCCACCGGATCATTTTCTTCGCCGTTTTGCCGCTCTGCCGATCTTCATTTCTGCGATCTTTGGTTCTACGATCTTTGGTTCTACGATCTTTGGTTCTACGATCTTTGGTTCTACGATCTTTGGTTCTGCGAATAGGAGCTTTGTCGATCTTTGATTTCAGCGATCTTCGGTTCCAATGATCCCTAGAGATCCGAAGGGGGAGGATTCAAGAAGGAACCCGCTTCTGTTTCTCAGGTTCAGAGCTTCCCAAACTTGCGTCTGGCAAGATCGCTTTCGAAATGGTCAGAAGAATAGCCACCACTGGAGGCGCAAAATGAATCTCGTAGACTCCCTTCCTCTCCGTCTCCATCTCCCGTCTACATCTCTCTCGCCATTTGTCTTTCCTGGTGAATAGTAGATTCCCCTCCCCCAAAAAATTTAGTTTTGAAATCTTTATATCACAAAACCTCCTGTAAACGAAAAAAAATGCTTTTCGTCAATTTCCAAAACCCAGAAATATTTGGTTTTGGACAAAACCAATTCCCTTAATGTAAAACCTGTCAAACGAACGCACCTTAAGAGTAATTGAGTATATATGGGTTGTAGCATGGGCTGTCACATAAACCGTTACTGTAGTCATCTCACCGGCTTCCTTATAAGGAGCTGAGATATGGAAATGTAGAATAAAAAAGCCTTTAGTAGCCTTGTTGAAAATTGTGCAAGTTTGTTCTTAAATTCCTCTACTCAATCTTATGTTCCCCCTTCAATTCTCCACTCTCAACTTTTCTGCATGGTATTAGAGCTAAGTTGATGCTGCCGCTATCCTCCATTAAATTTCTTATCCTTGTAATTTCATATCTCGTGTAGCATCTTGTTCTTTTAACCTCTCTTTTTCATGATCAATCCTCACCTGGCTTCCTCTAGTAGCTCACTCCAACCTCTAGTATATTCTCTCAATGATGTTCCAACATTTGATGGTGAATCTTTTGATTTTTGGTTTGTTCGAATGTGAACCTTATTTCTCTTACAAGGTCTTTGGGATCTTCTATTGCATCGGTATATTCAAAGTGAAGCCACTCCTTTTACCCGGATTGAACCAGCTCAGTTAAGGACTTGTGAAGTACCAAAGAAAGGATGTCAATGCCCTTTCATCCAGCAGGCAGCTAGGAGAAACATTTTCCCAAGAATCATGGGGGCATTAACATCCAAAGAAGCTTGGGATGTGCTGAAAACTAAATTCAAAGGCTTTGCCCTTTTATTCCTCCCTGCAATTGCCTCACAAAACAACTTCAAGTGTTTCAGCTGGGCATTAAATGTCTTTCTAAATGGGATCATTCAGGTAGATATCTATGTGGTACGACCAGAAGTCTTGAAAATTAAAGTGTAAGAAAGATGTGCTTATAAATTAAAGAAAACATTATATGACTTGAAACATGCCCCTCGAGCCCGGTATGCAAAAAATGGAACATCATCTCCTTAGTAGTGGCTTCAACAAATGTTTTCGTGAATCTTTCCTCTACTAAAAACAGGTTAACTTTGTTTACTGATTTATATGCATTTGTGTAGATGTAATTCTAACAGGAACTAAGCTCGTGCTCATAGATAAGTTCAAATTAGATGGTTGTAAGTTGGTCCCAACTCCCATGAATACGACTGAGAAGTTACAGAAATTGATTGAAGGGGAAGACAAAGAAGCCAACTTAGAAGAATTTTGAAGCATAGTCAGATCTCTTATTTTTCTCACCAACACACGACCAAATATAGAGTGCCGTCAGTGATGTGTCTAGGTATATGAGCAGACCCAACACCAAATACGGACTCCGGCGCGATATATAAAAGGGACAAAAGAGTTTGACATCATTTACAAAAAAGAAGACAATCTTCTCATTGGCTACTCTGATAGTGACTGGGGAGGACGTCCTCATGATAGAAGAAGTACCTCAAGGTTCGTTTTTATCCTAGGGACCAAAGTTATTTTGTGGAGTTCACGAAAACAGAAGGGAGTTGCCCTTGCCCTATCAGCGACAGAAGCAGAATACTCTGTCTTATGTGAAGCAACTAGAGAAGCCATCTGGCAAAGGACACTCTGTAAAATGTTAGAGAAGGATGAGGACGCAACAAATATACAAGTAGATAGCATTTTCGCCGTAGCCATAACCCAAAAATCAAACACATTGAGCTAACCAACAAATATCCAGCATTCCATGAAAAAACCAAACACATCGAGCTAAAATGGTATTATACTAGGTATCAGATAGAAAGAGGAGAAATAGCCGTAAATCATTGCCACACCAAAAATCAACTGGCATGCATTATGACAAAGCTGCTGCCTCGAGAAACATTCAAGGATCTCCGAAAAACATTAGAGCTCGACCAATTTTCGGCTTACAGAGGAGTGTTGAAATGACAAATCAAATCCTCTGCACCGCCACCTGAAAAATGAGAAGGCAATTCATCAGAATTTTACTTGCAAAAGAGTTAGTAAGAGGTCTTTTATAAGAATAATGAGTATGTATGGGTTGTAGCATGGGCTGTCACTTATGCACTTACTGTAGTCATCTCACCGGTTGTCTTATAAGGAGCTGAGATTGAAAATGTAGAATAAAAAGCCTCTAGTAGCATTAATGAAAATTGTGCAAGTTTGTTCTTAAGTTCCCCTACTCAATCTTATGTTCCCACCTTCAATTCTCCACTCTCAAGCTTTCTACACTTTCTTACTGTTATTATTATTGTTGTTATTATGACGTGGATAGCGTTTTTCTAATAGTATGACGCCAAAATATCAATGTTATTATGATGCCAATATCCTTTATTTATATGTTGTGATGAACATTGTTTACGCTTTGAAACTGTTCTCTGGCCTCGTGAATATGTTCATCCAAAAAGGACCATCATCAGATTTCAACAAAGACCTTTCTTAATCATGTATTTTTGGGACTCTTTACTTATTATGTTACTATTTCTCGTCTCTTGTAAATGCAGTATTAAATTCAAATGTAGTGTACATTTATTTTAGAAGAAACCAAGGAGGTGCGTGTGAGAAGGGATTATGATGATTAAGTGAAGAGTTTGGGAGAAGTATAATATTTCACTTTGAGTTGGAAAATGTTATTGCTACATTTTGAAGAAGGGTATATCAAAATCCTAAAGAACTCTGCAGATAGAAGAGAATTAAATAAAAGTTGAATCTTTATCCATGAAGATAAATAATGGAAGTGCACATCAGTCTAGCAATTGTTATTGAATCAGGCGGAGTAATGTTGATGCCGATGCTTGGAAGATGTAGTGACGCGTAGCAGTGATGCAAAATGAGTTGCATCTTTATTTTATTTTTATTTGCTGCATTTTATTTGTGTCGCACATGTTTCCACACATGTTTATCTTTTATTTTTCGGTGGTATTAACGCATGTGTGTTTTATTTCGCACATGCCACTTGCTCACGTTCGTACTACTTATTGGCGTGACCGACCAATAAGATTCTGAATGAAATGGTCCAGCATTAGAGCCATATTTCCAAGCTTTTGGCCCTCTTGATCCCACTCTTAACTCTTTTCATCGGCGATTCCACACGATCTCTTGGTTTTTTGTTGCCTACTGTTCCTAAGAATTTCATCGTAACTCGCCGATGTTCATTTCGTGGCAAACAATTATTCTCTGTTTCATTTTTATCATCCCTCTTAGCTGTTTTCAGAGAATCATCCTTCTATTGGTTTTTCCTCCGCCAAACAAATGTTTCAATTCACCTCCCCTTCTAACTTAGGATGTTTCAAACGTCTTAGAACAAAAGGATTCAGAAAATTCCGGAGAATTGATTGAATGCCCTAAAGGAGATAGGGTCGACTACATCTCTTCGAGATCTTGTAGAACTAGATAAAAAGTTCTGTGATTCTTTCAGTGTTTGTTGGGTATAGGCCTAGAGATTTAGAATTTAGAGGTCCAATTTCAATTTTGCCTTTTGGTTGCTTCTCTGACATGTACAAAGCTCTTCACCTCGTATAATGTAGGGTTCCCAAGAAGTGAGATTCTCATCAATATAGTCCATCTCTTCACCTAGTGAGAATTGCGAGTCTTCTTGAAAAAAACAAGGCTTTCCTTCATGAAGAGTTGTATTCATGGCACAAAAAATAGCGGGATGGAGAGTGATAATAACAATAGTCTTTAGTAGTGGGGAAATTACCAACAAATACATTTTTGTGAATAAAAATCTAGTTTATCGCGATTTGTTTGATGGACACGAACAAAACAAACACACTCAGAGACATGTGAAGAAAGATTTATGGTATGACTAGAGAAATTAAGGAGAGATTTTCAACATAATGTAGGGTACTAGAAGGAAGGCGATTGATGAGGTGATTAGAATTCAAAATAACCTTGCTCCAATAAGATTTGAGGGTATGCTTAGTAACAAGCAAGCAACGTGCAACATTTAGAATGTGTTTATTTTTTGTTCAGCAATATCATTTTGTGTGGATGTGAAGATACTATTGTCTACCAAAAAAGTCACAAATATCCCCATGCCTTCATGCTCACCTTTAGTATCACTGTGGTGAACTCTAATACTCCTTCAAACTGCGTTAATTTTTTGGAAAACTTAGAGACATGTGAAGAAAATATTTTAATTTTTTCTTTTTAATAATTAGTCCGTAATAGTGTGGAAAAACCATGTATAACTATGACAAACCAACGAAATCATGCAAAGATAAAATAGACGATAAACTTGAATAACATAAAAAACAACAGTTTCAAGTGAAGAAAATTTGTTTAGACATTGCAGCTATTACAAACTTTTTAAGAGATTTCACAAACACTGCAGCTATTTTTTTTAACAAATAGTTCTAAAAATAAGGAATATTTTTGTGTGATTGAGGTAAGATGGGTGTCCAACCATCAGTGGATAACTACAAATTACAAGGAATTGAAGGAGCGTAAGAATGGAGGAAAACGAGATAACTAAGGGAGAATAAGGCTCTGTTTGGGGGGACTTATTTTCACAGGTCAAGCGGTTACGACCGCATGAATTGGACCTTAATTATGGTCCGATTCATGTGGTCGTAACCGCTTGACCGGTGAAAGTAAGTCCCCCCCAAACCGAGCCTGAATCATCCTTTGCTTGTAGTGGGGGATAAGGAATAACTGCCTGCATTGATTTTGTCACAATAAAATCTGATGAAAACCTGATCATTTGATATGTTGCACTAGAGTCGATAAATGGAAGTGGTGAGACTTATGAGCACTTAATATACCTGAGGTAACAAAGGCAGGACCGATGCAACTGTTGAGGAATATCTCTGAGAGCTTAAGAGGCAATGAAGTTAAGTTTGTTAGCCATGAGAGAACTCAATGCTAGATATTCTTTGATGGAGGAGCATCCTCCTCAACGAACTCAGTAGCATGAACAGAGTTGAAAGTGAGGCCCTGTAGGCTGACCACCACCATGATGGTGTCCTTTACTATTCATGCTAGGCAGGGCATGATAAGGATAAAAATGAGTGGGAAGGGGGGTGGTGTTAAACATGAGTCTGCACCATGTCATACTCAATGTTCAAACATGCAAGGAAAATATGCACAATGAAGCAATTTTCCTTATTCTTCAGCCGAATGACATTAGTAGTGCAATGAAGAGACATACACCAATCCTTGCTTCAACTCTACGACTCATCTTGTAAGCTCATCTACATGAATGAAACTACCAATATGAGAGTAGGTTTCTCGGGCTCGTGTCGAATCAACGAGTATTTAACCTCAATACACAATGCGTGACATCGAATGGAATAGCCAAGACACCACCAAAGAGTCACATTGTAATCCCGTTTATTCCATGCAAGATTTTATCTGGGAGGCTCAACCACCCTCCCATGAAGGGTTAAATGACATGTTGTGTGGCGCTTGGCCATTCAAGCTAGTTAATACTATACAAAGAAGCCATAGTGATTTTAAGGGAGGCAGTGTGATTAAGGGACCATGAAGAATCTTCAGGGGAGCATTCACAGGCATCTAAGTAGCGGTGGATGAGGTACAAGGGCAGAGTAAGAGTGGACCATTTGGTTTTTCTACACCAACATATTGTTCTCTTTTTGAAGAAAACAGATCACTGCTGCTTGATTTATAATTGTTTGGCTACCTAAACCCTAAATTAATACAGATATAATATCAGGGCGTTGAAGAAGGGAAAATCCCATGGCAATTTCACTATTATTTAGGCTTCGTTTGGCGTGATATTTTTGCTCCGGTGAGTTTAGAGAAAATGCCACCATCATAGAATGTATGTTTGACATGGTAGTGGTTGTAACCGTTACTAAGAAAAGAAAATTTGAACATAAAAGCGAATGAAGTTCTTCAGGTGAGATCGGGCACTCACGAACAACGGTTCATAATCACCGCGTTCACGAACATGGTGGTCATGAACTGTCGTTGTGGACGCCCGACCTCACCTAAAAAATTCTAGTATTTTATGCTCAAAACTAATTTATTTTCTTGACGGCGCTCATAACCAGTATTGCTTTGACGCAAATAAGGTGCGCCGCTGAACGAAGTCTTAATCAAATTTATTATGTATATATATAGGTGTAATTACTGGGACCTTCCCCAGGAGTTTGCATATTTGCAGGTTGCACTCCTCTGTCTTTTGAAATTACAGTTACTTCCCCCTCTAAATTTCTTGGGGCTGCACAAATGTCCCCAATGCTTTATAAATATGGATGAAAAATGATAAAATCAGCAAAATTATTTTTTAATATTTTATAATGATTTTAGATTCAGTAGGGTAAAATATCATGCACCCTTTTTAACTTAAAATTATTACAAAAAAAATTAAATTGAAATATCATAAAAATAATTTGACATATTTTTTAACATTTCATTTATATTTCTACTGGAAAAGGTCACATCTTTTAATATAAATTCTCTTGCGAAAGTTAGAATTAAAAATAATAAAATAATTTGACATTTTTTTTTCACTTTTTATTCATATTTCTAATTGAAGTGAGTATATTTTGTAAAATTGGAAAACTTGAGGGGACTGGGGAGGTGAATTAGGCTTCTAATGATTGTGCTAATCACGCTATTATATGTGCGGATTTTTCTTGCTAACAAAGAAAATAGAGTTGCGAAAATTTTTCCTGCGTGAAACGTACAGAAGTTTTGTGCGTCTTTAAATATGTTTTTCCACTTTTCAAATTTTCGCAGATTTTCCTCCAACAGTCGGAGCGGCGGAGCTTCAGCTTTCCGAGCACCTTCAGCTACCTCGCCGTCTTCCTCGCCAGGTCCAAGATCGAACTACTACAAACTCCATTGTCCAGCTGGAGATTTAGGTTTGGTGCTAATGCTTAGTTTTCTTGCTTCTGCCATTGTTCTTCCCCACCATTCCCGACTTCATAAACCCTATCTTAAGTTGCCACCATTATCAAGCTGGGAGATCTTCTTCCCCGCCATTGCCGACTTCAGAAAGTGTAGGGCTATCCCGCCTCTCTCAGTTGCTAAGCTTCTTCGGCTTCAAACAACTCAAGTTTATCATTTCAGACATATACCTGAATTTGTGTTATGAAATGCATATACTATCTAAAGTCTACGTTTAAACATGACCACTTCAAACCCGCCAGATACTGAACCCCAATCAGTAAGTATTAAATGTATTAATTTATGACTGGTTTTTTTTAACTAATTTTAGGACTGAATTTTTTTATACATTAAGTATCAGCTGTATTAATTTTTGACTGGTTTTTTAAATTAAATTTAGGACTGTATTTTTTCAGACAGTAAGTAATAACTGTAACTTTTTTTGGATTGGTTTTTTGTACTAAATTTTGGACTTGGTTTTTTTCATACATTTTTTTAACTGTATGAATTTACTGTTTTTTAGACTGGATTCTTTGATGAACTTTTCTAGCTGTACTAATTAACTTAAATTTCAAATGTATTGCTTGTCTTTACTATAAGTTGGTTTGTTTACTTTGTTGATATGATTTTTTTCCTTTCAACTTGTAGGTGAAGAAAGAACCTATTGTGTTCCCCATTGTCCACTCTGACGAGGAAGCGTACAAATTGTACTGTGACTATGCGCACAGAACATGATTTAGTGTTCGTAAGCAACACTTAACGCACTGGATCCATACCCGCGTAATAAAACTACGGGAGTATTCCTGCTTAAAAGCGGTGCTCAAGAATATGAAAAAAATCACCAATGAAGTATCGTAAATCAGATATACGTACTGGGTGTCTTGCTTCCATTACATTCAGAGCTGATGAAGAAGACAAAAATTGGACAGTGTCTAGATTTGTAAAGGAGCATAACCATCCGCTAGCTACCGAGAAAGATAGTCATTTACTGAGATCTAGACGCAATGTTTCTGAAATGCAGGGGAGCATTTGGAAAAATATGACGGCTGCTGGAATTAAAGCTGTGGACTCGTACAACTTCATATCAAATGAAATTGGTGGGGTTGAAAATGTATGGTTGGAAATTGGTGGGGTTGAAAATTAGGAGAAGGTGGTGCACATCATTCAATAAAGATGTGTTGGACCTCGGCATATTGTCAACCCAAAGAAGTGAGTCAGCCAATAATTGCCTTCATGGTTGTTCAAAGACAACCAGTTCGCTAGTTGAGTGTTTTTTGGGAATGGAAAAACTTGTTGCATTGTGGCGTCGTAATGAGCGGGATGAAGATTTTAGGTGCTCGAACAGTGCTGTGAGCTTAAGATACAAAATGTCTGCCCTACTAAAGCACATCTCAAAGAAGTACACCAGAAAAATGTATTTAACTTTTGAGAAATCTTTCATGGAAGCACTCATAGGAGTGAATGTGGTGGATGAGAATAGATATGACGATCGGAACATCTTATATATCACAACCCAAAACGATTCCGTCGATGCAGAGAAAAGATGGTATGTAAATTATAATTCTACAACCAGTACTGCACAATGTTCCTGTTGTGGTTTTGAGACAAAAGGTATCTTATGTCAACATATCTTAAAGATATATAACCTAAGGAACGCTAGGCAGATTCCAAGTCTTTATGTTCTTAAAAGATTTACTTTAAATGCCAGAAATGACATCTACCTACCCGACACGCCTTCTCTGACAGATCATGAATCAAACCTGATATTTAGAAACCATCTAATGCGATTCAGCTATGATTTGGCACGGCAAGCTGAAAATTCTAAAATTGCAAAGGAGCATGTTGTAAGTGCAATGAATGCCCTGGCAGTAAAGGTTGGTAACTTGGTTGTTAACGACAGCCATTGTGCGAAAGGCTATGTCGGTGAAAGTAAGAAGACAAATATAGACGTGAATTACCCCCCGATGAAGCGACCAAAAGGAGCTCCAAGTGCACGTATGAAAGACCATTGAAGCGAGCGAACCGAATACAAAAACCTCGTAATTTATTTAATTTTTATTTGGTAATATATGCATTACTCCTTCTATTAGAAATCGAAGTTCTAATTTTGGTTTTAATATCATACAGGTTGTAAAGCGGGATCTAAGGGAAAAGAGATCAATGTTGATGACACACCAAACACAAAAGAGTTCGACTTCTTTGAAAGCCAGTCTATAGAGCAGCAAGCTTCTCCTCCTCACACGCCAACATTTGATAATTCAACTGATGACTACTTCGTTAACATGTCTTTCAATTTTTCCAGCGTTCCGGATGTATTCATGCCCATTTGACAGCAAATATTTAACCAAAGGCAACATTAGTCTTCAAGCATCACTATGTAACTCATTGTTTGTAATGTTATTGCATAAGTATCACAATCAGTACTCACAATAATATATGCATAATATTGTACTAGCTTCACCTATCTTTTATTTGTTTGACGATATGAATTAGAGAATAGCAGCAAATCATCATGCAGATTTTAATAAAAAATAGTAAACAAAAAATCAATACCTAAAATACTCTTCAAACATAATATACTGCAACATGATATGCTGCAACATAAACAATACTCCAAAAATGTATGAATGATTCATGTTAGCAGTAGATATATTGCTAGCATGATTTACTTGTTCACCTCCTGCCCCGGAACATTGGCCAATATTAATTCATGAAAAACACGAAAAAAACTGACTGCAATTTCGGCACGAAAACGTGGCATTGAAGCTTGCCAATCCTTGTTTTTTTCCCATGCTATCTCACTCGTGGACAGCGCAGCTTCCATAAATTTTAGGACAAACACCCCGCAGTCAGTCCCGTTCCTTTGCTTGGGGATTCCTTTCACTGGTTCGATCTTCCAGTCCAACATATTCGGTGGCAATGCACTCCCAGCGTCTTCGATGAAGGATCCTACCTATTCCAAGCAAACAAAATGGAATTACTTTTTTGATTAAAGATTAGCAAAATATTAAAGCGGTTCTAAAAACTGAATATACTAATGCGGAAAGGGAAGATCTATGTCTCGAATGTGGCAAATAGTCATAAAAATCCCATCTACAATGCTTCATGTTGCATACACGAAGACACTAGTGACTGGGTGCGTGTACTGACATGAGTAGTATGTCCGCCTTGCTTACATTCTCTGCAGTAATGTGGCTTATAAGTATTTCATTGTTCGAACACTTACTATTTTTGTAGAACTGCATAACATTGTAGTATGAGTGGTTTTTAAAACAGAATATATGTACATTAAGAAACTACTGCTTGATCGGGAAATATATAAGAAACTTTTGAATTGTATAACTATTTACTTACAACATGATCGAGAGATATGTATAAGAAACTTTTGATGTGTTTGAGAGATCTCTTCCTTTGGGCACTTAAAACTAAAGCGTAGGCATTTAAATGTACGTCTGACAACCAACCATTTCCTAGTAGGTCGTCAACCAATGCCTTGCTCATTACTACATTCCCTCAGTGGAATATTGTTTGATCACTGCGAGAATGTAAATAAATTACTCGCTTTTACATAACAAAAAAAAAACCTAAACAATCAAACTTATACCTTTTTGTAAATTGGCTCAGAACAGAATCTATAATTTCGCGCTGTCGAGGGGTTATTAAAGCTCTGTCAGGGTATTGCTCCTCTTCTTTTATCTTCTCATTCTTCGTCGGCGTACCGTGTTCCTTTTTTTCTATCACCCCTCTGCTTAATATCACGTATCATACTAGTAGGACTCAATGCTGGTGTGAGATCAAGTGTAACTTCAAGAGTAGAAACATGGGTATTGTCCAGAGTAGGATTGATGGCAGAACGATCGGGACATGATAGGGGAGATGGTCGGGGAGATGGTGGGGGAGATGGTGGGGGAGATCACCGAGGAGGTGATGCAGGGAAAGCACTATGTTTGTTGAACCACAACTCACACAAATCCCGTAAAGAGTGGACATCCCTACGAACCTCATCTATCGCAGCCTGGAGCCGAGCCTCCACACGTAGCAAGCCCTCAGCTACCGTCAACATTTCCTTCTTCTCCATCTTAACCTTTCTTAAAAATATTCTTTCCCTCTTTCTTTTCTGCTTTCTCTTTAGCTTCTGCCCCTCCAATCTTTCTCCTAGGTCGACATCGAACCTAACAACTTTCTTAACCGACAAAACCTATTACATGAATGTATATGTTGACAAATGCCTCAAATAAATAGATTTCTTATTGTTAAGGTGAAACAAAGTACCTTCGCAGACTTTTTCTTAACCAGCTCAAAATCAGAGTCATCTTCTTCCCCAAGAAGTTCCTCTCCGCAGATGTTATATCACTGAATGTAGTCCTCACCTACAATACAGTCATAATAATAAGAAATCATTTGTAAAAAATTAAAAAATCAATCAATATTAATAAATTGGTAAGGCAAACCTGATCGTCAATCCAGAGAGTTCTAACTAGACTGGAGCAAACTTTGGCACTGTAACTTAGTTTGGACGACCATCTGCATATCCTAGGTCGTGCAATTTTGTCAACTACCATTTGTAATTTTGTATGCTCGTATAGCCAAACCTGCAACACTATATAAGTCATGACTCTATAAATAAATGAGTAGGCAAACAGTAGTATATCACTTACCACTACCACCACAGAGCAGCCTTCAAAGTAGCCCAGGTTCTCACCGGGTGCTCGAAGTGCACACCTGCCACTAAGCTCAGATAGCTGTTCATGCAAGTGTTGGTGTATAGCCTTTGACCAATTATACTTTACGAAGTCACTAACCCCTTTGATGAGTATTAAACTGGCTGGAATTTTAAGACCCATTGCCGGGAACATAAAAACCACTACTAGGTACCTAACTAAAATGTCAACACGCCTACTCTCCAACGTAGGAGACCAGTCGGAGGAGACCACTCTTCCGACACTAGACTCTTCATTTCCCCCGTTAGAGATTTTTGGGTTACCCGAGCTAATTATTTTTTAACAAAGGAGAAGTCTATACCGCGATTCGGTAAACCCAAAATAAGGGCAATCTCATTCGTGCTGAGAGAAACATAATATTTGCCCAATTTTAATGCCTGCTTATCACGATTATAGCTATGAATGATAAAATATAAAAAAAGTATATTCTGAGGTATCGTTGAGACGCTGAATAAAGGAAGTATGCAAGTTTCATTTAGCGTACTTTTAGATTCCTCAGATATAACCTCAAGCAATGATTGCGCCTTAACAACAAATGTGGACATATCGCACCTACAGTTAAGGTAAGGACTTCCTGACACTACATTTTGGGGAAAAAATGATTCGACATATTAGTCCATATGTTAGTATGAAATATCAGATTAGACAACAAATAGAAAGTCATCAAAAAAAAAATTAGAAAAAAACAACCAACTAGGTTGTGACCATCACAGGAAATTTCTCTTGCTTGTGATTTGAATGCCGACGAAATATGTGTATCTGGCTGCAGGTATACAACTGTAAAACAAGTAAAAGTACTAGATTATAATTGTGAAACATGAGTTATAAAAATATAAGCCGACGATGAGCTTGACATTCTAATTTTAAATTGTACAACAGTTCAAAAAATGAACTGTAAAATTAAACCGAAAAAAGAACTGTAAAACAGTTCTTTTAATGAACTGTAAAATTACAAGGAAAAAATGGAATTGTAAAACAGTTTAAAAAACGGACTGGACATTTCAAAAACATAGGATGTCTTCAATTAAGTTCAGTGAGAACAAAAGGCTTTGGTAGGAAACAGTGATTGAAGAAAACCGACTATAAAACAACACAAAATATAACTGGATAAAAACAGAAGAAAAAATCCTACTGTAAAACATCACAAAAATGTAACTGGATAAAAACTGAAGAAATAATCTGATTGTAAAACAATTGAGAAATATAACTGGATAACAAATGCGAAAAATAAGACTGTAAAACAACGTAGAAGAGAGAATAGTAACTGTACAACAACTGTAAAAAACAGACTGTAAAACAGCACAAAAATGCAACTGTATTAAATCTGGGAAAAATACTGACTTCAAAACAGCACATAAATTTAACTGAATAAACACTATAGATGCATATCAAGGTAAACCCAACCAACAACCATAGATGTTCAACACCAAGCGCACAGGAAGCACTTACCCTAGCAGTCAAGGATCTAGTCGTCTTCTATGTGACAGCGACCGACAATGGGACGTAGCCTTCGACAACAACCTGCGATGGGGCGGAGGCTTCAGCAGCGGCCTGCGGTGGGGTGGAGGCTTCAGCAGCGGTTGCAGAGATCCGGGGAAGAGATAGGTTTAGGGTTCGAAAGTGGAAGGTGCTGCATCGGGCGGACGGAGTCGGGAGAGGAGAGAAACGGTGAAAAAAATTGAAAACAAGGTGGGCCCGGAATATTTAAACACGCAGGAAATCTCGGTGCGTTGTACGCACCGAAAATTTTCTCAAATAGAGTTTCTCCATCTTCTAATTAAAATCTAAAAATTAACAAATTTAAGTGAAATTTTGTAAGTGGACAAGAATAAAAAGTCCCTTCTAAATGTTAAATTATTCTTTACGTAGGCTTTGTTTGGCACGATTCGTTATGGATCATCTAACAAATCGGGTATGTATCCAGAGGGGGGGCCTGAGGGACATTAGCCCCTCCATTATTTTTCAAAATGTTTAGTGTATTTGAATTTCTCTCGTTGAGACAATGAATTTTGACTACTTATACGACAAAAACGGTGGTCAGATAAGAAAAAAACAGTTCCGATAAGATGGAAACATTTTAAATTTTTTTTGAAAGAAGTTGATGACTGATCCTCCCATGTTAAAATTTTTAGAACCCAGTGATGCATTCAAAAAAAATATTGTGCACCCTCATTATCAATTTGTGCACCCCCATTATTAATTTTCTAGATCCGTCACTGTAACAATCATTATCTGTTTGAACATAAAAATGAATGAAGTTCCTTAGGTGGAAGTTAATGAATGACAATTTAACCCTTATGATCACGACCGCCATCACCATGCCAAACGGAGCCTTATGCTCCATTTGGTTCGGCGGTGGCGGGTCGATCCGGCGGGTGGAAACGGAGTGTTCGAACCGGAGGGGGGAGGTGGTTGCTCCCAACGAAACTTTTTGGGGCGTTTCTCAAGGCGGACTGGTGGAAACGAAGCAAACGCCGCCGGAGGTTCATTTGTTTACCCTCCTACCGTCGGCGTTTGCCCAAAACAGAGGAGCGAAACACCCAAACAAATAGAGCCTAAATCTTCACAGAAGTGCATCTTTCAGCGCATCTAAATAAGCAAAGGAGATAATAAGATGCACCGCATGATAAGCCCGGAATCCGCGACCTGCCCGCGCAGCTTTCCAGACCGGGCGGCCTGCCTACTCAAGCCGCCAAGCCTCCCAAGCCGATCGGTCTCCATGTCAGGCCGCTGCCAACGCCGCCCATGCTCGGCAACAAGTCTCCAGGACCCGGCCGTCAACTCGCCAGGAGGAATCCGCCAGGCCGCGCGGCTTCCCTCCTTTCTTTTTTCTCTCTCTTTTGCTTCCCCTCACCTCTGCCCGGTTCTCCTGTACCCCGGGCAGCCGGTGACTTTAGCCCTGCCCGTTTGGGCAGGCCCCCGAGCCTATAAATAGGGGGAGGGTGCACTCCACAAGACACGCTGACTGGGATCCAGGAGCTCGCCTGTTAAGAGCTGCGGTCTCAAGTCTAGTGTTTTGCGGCTTGTAGTCCGGCCGGCTTCCTCTTTTCCCTTTCGTGTAACTGTTTCTTATTTTAAGTAAAGGAAAGCCCGCCGCAAGAGTGGCATTTAAGCCGCGTCGGGCGAACTCTGCTGTTGCCGCTGCCAGCGGCCCCCTTTTACGGTCCTTTAGCCGCGACCGCTAGTAACCGATTGGTCGACAGTCTTCTCCTTTCCTCCCCTATTCCCCGGTGTTCGAACCGTTAGCTGGTGGTGCCCGACTCCCTGTCCGTTTTTGTGCATCAACAGTTAACACGCGACCTTCAGATCTCGACTAATCGATGAAATCAGCGGTCTAGCTAATTAGACCGCTCTATCCTCTAGAGTTCGGCGGCCTGTCGAGCAAGCCGCGACTTCGCCGGCTAAGGTTTTCAGCCCGCCTCCAGCGCTGTAGAACCTGACGTTCTACCCGCTCGGTTTTCTTCTCGGTCTTCTTGTCCGCTTGTTGCACCGTCTAGCCGCCCGTCAAGCCGCCGCTATTCTGCGGTCTCTTGAAAAAGTTCGGCTATTTCCCTCTTTTCAAGATGAATCCTGCTAAGGGTCAGAATAAATCCAGCAACATCTCGGTTACTACAGATCTCTCAGAAGTGCAGGATTGCTCGTATTTTAATAGTGAGGTTGTTGACCCTCATAGAGAAATTTTTGCAAACAGTGTTGAGCGTGACCTAGAATCTGTTGCAAATGAACCTCTTTGTAAGGAAGAAGAAGAGGCCCCTTCTCCATTCATTAGTCGAATTCGGTGGGATACTGTCTCCGATAACTTTAGAGTACCGCGTCTCCCGGAGTATTCTGGATGTGATGATCCGTTTTCTCATTTGCAAGCTTTTGAATCAGCTGTTTCACTGAGAAAAGTGTCAAATGGAGTAAAATGCAAACTCTTTATTATGTCTTTTGGCAATGTTGCAAGAGAATGGTTTTATAGCCTCCCACCTCGATCAGTAACCAGCTTTAAGGATCTTCGAAGTCAATTTATTTCTAGATTCACTATTTACAGGAAGCGGAAAAGAGACGTTGGAGCTCTCTTCCGAATCAAGCAAGGAATTGACGAGTCTAATCCAGATTTTGTTGATCGGTTTCAAAAGGAGGTTTTAGATATTTGTAGCGTCCATCAAGACTATTATTTGTATGCTTTCATAAATGCACTTCAAGAAGGCCCATTGAAATTCAAGCTCACCACAAAGTATCCCAAAAGCTACGAAGATCTTATTGATATAGTTAATACATTCATAATAGGCGAAGAGACAAATAAAGGTTATGTTTCATTTCTGAATCAAATGGCTAAACAATCTCGAGGGACTTCTGGTCAACAACAATCTATTTCCTCCCAAGATGTTTCGCAAGTTGAATATTGCAAGTCTCCTCCTCTTCTCCAGGGTAAAACTCCAAAGCGTGAGAAAGGTTCAGGTAAGTATGTTAAGTTCAAAATTCCTATGGAAGATCTTTTGATAATCATTCAAGGAATGCATGAGTTCAAGAAGACTCGGCGTATGAAATCGAAAATCAAGAATCGACACGAGCAGCTTTTTTGCAAGTATCATAAAGATATTGGTCATCTAGCAGAAGATTGCATAGCTCTCAGGGAATTGACTAATCAACTTGCAAGAGCTGGAAAGTTGCAAGAATATGTCATTCAGTAATTCTCTAAGGCAATCTTCCATTTCTTACTCAATGGTTCAAGCAGGGATTTCTCTTTCTTTATATGATGAGAAATGCTTATGTTCAGAATAGTATATAACGTCCCCTTCACAATTGATATTAATGGGGCATGCTAAAAATGCATACATATATCCTTTGCCACATCCTTAACATCATGCAAACGTTATTTTCATTTGAAGCTTATTTTGTAGCTTTACTTTTTATGCCAATATGCATGCATGTAGGGGCAAGAGCCCCCTTTTGAATTCTTAAGCCCTCCACATCCCGCTTGACTTCAGTCGCAGATGTGTAGTGGAAATTCCGCTTGGCCTTCAGTCGCAGACATTGCGTACCCGTCACGCATGACTTCAGTCACAGACGGACATTACGTACTTGTCCCGCTTGACCTTCGTCGCAGACATTGCGTACTTGTTCCGCTTGACTTCAGTCGCAGACGTTGCGTACTTGTCCCGCTTGACATCGGTCGTGGATATTAAGAATTTCAATCCCGCTTATGTGTTCTTTGTGTGAAAAGCACTGCCACACGCACCTGCCCACATTGACACATAAGTGCATGTCTTCATCTATTTTTGCAGGACAACACGTGCCTATCCGCTACCTCGCGGTTTTACTCAGCGGCCTGCGCAGGTTGTATTACACAAGCCGCCCGGTTTCATATTCCGGCTTAAGTTTTTTAACTTCCCTGTGCCTACCTGCCGGATTATTATTAATATATTTGGGAACTCGGCCGACTTACGTCCGCCTATCCGCTATTCAGTATCTTATTTGGCATTCATATATCAATTGCCGGTTTATTATTCATATGGACAGGAAGTCGGCCGACCTGCTTCTGGCACTTAATTCCTGGCTTTGATCTGCCGACTTATGGTATTAATTATATTAGCTAATCAGCGAATTGTCCTCCCAAAAATTTTCGGCTTCCATATGCCTATATCGACCTGTATTATCGGAAGCCAAAGATTGTTTCTCTATTCTTGTTCCTTGTATCGAATGGGCAATTCGTTTCAGAGTTCGCCCTAGCCGCAATCTAATACTTCAATGTTATGGATGTTTGCTGACTGCGACAGGTGGTCGCGCGACTTAGCGGTCACGGTTTATGTATGAGCAAGCCGCGGCAATTCAGCTCTTCCAGCAGATAACATTGAGTAATTCATTAAGGCAAATTGCGGTTTAGTTTGTTAGCCGCTCGGCTTATTGTCGGCGTGCATTCCGGTATAAACCGCGGGGAAATATATCTCTCTTGCGGATAACTTTGTTGAGGTCGCAGCGCAAACTCAGCCGGTTTACATACTTATATTTTAAATCGGAAGCTATGCTGAGACCGTGCGGACTTAAACGAGTAAGAAAATGAGATATAGTAAAGAGAAAGGTAAAATTGCCTTCATTTCTATTTCATTAAGTACTACAAAGTATTAATCGCGCGGTTACAAAAACAATACCGCCGATTTCCAAAAAGTTCAAAATACAACAAACAAGTTACAGATTTTCTAATCGCCCGGTTTAAGTTTCTTTGTCGCAGGAGAATCCAAATCACCGCTATCGCCAATATCGACGGACGATAGGGAGTACCCGCTGCTGGTTGTCGAGCTCTCTGAACCGCCAGAAGTTGTCGAGTCTGGCCGCGCGGTCTCAGATTCTTGGCTGCCGGACTCAGACGATGTACGTGTACTCCGGCTTCCCTGGCCGACCTCTTCCACGACGTCTCCGACCACCTCGCCGACTTCTTCCCCGACCTTGTCCTTGCCCTTGATCGACCTGTAGACGTCGGCCACCTGCTCTTTCAGGGAGGGGTAGATGTCGGCACAAGTAAAGTCGGTGAAGCCGGTGGCCAAGCCGCCAAGGTCGCGAAGGCGATTAAGCGCTCCATCGATCCCTTGGACGAGTTGGGGGAAGACTTGGTCTTGGAAGATGGGGTTGGCCGGGTTGTACATTTCCTGCAAAACAAAAGCAGAGGTAAGGTCGCGCGGTTACATAATGCTAACCGCACGAGTATTGGTAATGACTTACCGCCTCCTTTTTCTTTAGCTGCTTGTTCTCTTCTTGTTGTTCCTCTAACTGCCTCTTCAGGCCGCTATTCTCCTTCATCAACTGCTTGTAGGCAAGACCCATGAAGTGACTTGCCACGAAGCTCCTCGCCCCGACTTGCGCGGCTAGCCGCGGCAGGTCGTCTGGAGGAACTTGCCGCATCGCCCTCAAGTTGCGCTTGCCATACAGCGCGCCGCCAACCGCGCTCGCGTGGCGGCTTACTTATTCTGCTCCCCAGTAGGGGAGGGCGGTGGAGATCGTCACTGACTTGCCGTCCGGACTCCACCGCAAGGCCGGATCGCCGTGAAGGTCCTTCAGGCTGCTGCCCGTTCCTTGCAGCATGAACTCTCCAGAGGAGCCCGACTCCTCCTCCTCCGCAACTCGCGCCGGCTTGGCCCGCTTCGCTCTCTTCTCTCTTTGAGTAAGGGTCAAGCCGCCAGGAGTCTGCGGCTTGTTCAGCGGGACCGCCACAGCAGCTGCAAAGATAAAGGCAAAGTTAGTTTCCAGTCCGTGCGGCTAAGATATCAGGTCGGCCGGCTTGGAGCTTACTGTCTTCCGCCTCTACTCCTACTAGTGACGGCAACAGCGGGATGTAGTGGTTTACATCAAGCCGCTCGCCTTTGAAGAAGTTGTATATCTCCTTCTCGACGCCGTCCAAGCCGCTGCTGCCAAAGGCGGCCTCTTCGCGGATCTGGGGGTCGACTGGCAGCAACCCCAGGTTTCCCTCGAAGATGAGAAACCGCTCGGGCCAGTTCGCGATCTTGTTGGCCAAGTTGACTATCTTCAGCCCTCTGCAGCCGAAGTAGAGATGCCCCCGGAAGATCTTTGTCCCAGAGTCCGGGATAGACCGCACCGAAAAGCATTCCCGAAAGAGCCTCATAGAGAAGCGGACTCTTTCCGACCTCAGGTAGGAGATAAAGCTGTATATGGCGGCTATCGAGTTTGAGGGTAGTTGTCCGGGCACAACTCCGTAGTGGTCGAAGACCGCTACGACCTCCATCATGACCGGGAAGCTGAAGCCGCAGTCAAAGTGGTCGATCGGGACCGCTATCGGATTTGCGTGCGAGGAGTTAATCCGCTCGTCCTGTCGGGGAAGCCGCGCGACCAGCGGACTTCCCTGCATGTGCTTCTCAACGAAATCCTCAAGCTCGGCTTTTGTAAGCCGGCATTCTTTGTGATCAGCAGAGTGGAAAGCGGAGGCCGCGTCAGTCCTCACCGCAGTGGCCTTGTCAGACCGCGCCGACTTGGACTTAGCCCGCATCCTTTTTGATTTGTGATGAAATCTCCGGGGTCAGCGCTATTTATAGAAAATCTGTGAAGGTACAGTGCCCGACGTCAAATCGCGGCTAGTCGCCACGCCGCGCGGCCTAAGCCCGCTGGAAGTACAGATCAGCTTAATGACCAAGCCGCAGTTTAGTCCGTCAGTCCGCACGGCTATATACCTGCACTTAGAATAATTCTATGGCGAATCATGTGGGCATCAAATATTCAAGCCGGCGCTCTGTTCGCGAGACCGCTCGACTACTCTCCTATACTTAAGTTTTTCAGAACAAAGCAGCAGGCATGTGGATTATAAATACAAACCGCATAAGCCGCATTCAGTTCGCAGCATAATAAAATACAACAGTTTACAGCAATCAAATTGTCCAACATCCAGAGAAAAAATATATATTACAACATAATATTCAAATGTCCGCGCGGCTTGGTTCACTCAAGTCGCTCAGGATCGCTTGTCGTCTTCCGGCCTGTCTCGCCCTATGTGAGCGACCTGTTCACCGGTCTGAACAATCGCAACGTACACCTGGCTAACCAGATTGTGAAGCGCGTGCAGAGACCGATGAACTCGCGCAGTGTCGCGCTCTACTCTCGCAAATGGGATCATTGGGATCCCCTGACCCCCGAGCCCGCTTGGAACTGCGACCTGTCTAGGCGCCGCGGCCTCCGGCGGGTTTGAAGTCTCGCCAGAGGCCGGGCGGCCAGTATCCGACAACTATTCAGAAGTTGGTAGAGCAGGCCGCTGTTCTCCGCCGGTCTCCGCCGGCAGGTCTTGGTTCTCGCCGCCTTCAGCATGAGGGATCTCTTCTCTGTCTCCTTCCAGCCGCGCGGCCATCAGCAAATACTTCTCCGTCCTTTCCTGCTCCAAGGCGACCTGCATCTCAGCAATCTTCGCCTCAGCGGCTTCCATCGCGATCTGCAGCCTGGCGGTCTCTTCCTTCATCGCGGTCTGCAGCCTGGCCGTTTCTTCTTCCATCGCGGTCTGGAGCCTAGCAGTCTCTTGTTCCATCGCGGTCTTCGACCTCGTGGTCTCCAGCTCAAGCGCAGTTCGCAACCTTGTGGTCTCTCGCTCCAGGGTGGTTTGCAGCTCTTGGATCCTATTTTCCGCGGCCACCTGGGCAACCCGCTTCTCTTCGTCTTTAATCCGCAGGGTTTCGGTGGCCGCATTCAAAGCCGCCTGCAGCGTGCCGACCTCCTTCTGGAAGTCGGCCATCTCCTTCTGGCGAACACTTGGCGGAGGCAGCATAGATATAAATGTGGTCAAGTCGCCCGGTTTCATCGCGGTCTCCGGAACACCTGCAGAAGAAAGACCGCAGTCAGGTTCAGCCGGATTGTTGCGACATTCTAGCAAGAAAATCGGTAGGATAAGACCGCCGGTTTGATGTTTATCTCCTCCAGAGGCCGCGGTATGGATTTTAATCACTGGCCGCCTGAGCCGCTCAGGATCTATCCTCTTCAGCTTTTCTTTCCATAGCCGCTCGGTTTCCTTAGCTCGACTTTTCAGTTGAGCCGTGGTCAGGAAAAAGCTGGCCGGCGGATTTAATATAATATTCGCCCCCTTCTTCCTTGACCGCGACTTGTAGAATTTAATAATTCGCCTAACGTCCCGGTGTTTACCTTGCAGCAATGGAAGTACGGTCACCACCGGCTTATCGGCGATCAGCTTCTTCATCTCCTCCATCTTCTCGCGAAGCTTCAGTTTCTCGGCTCCTTCAGAAGCCGCGGAAGCCGGTTCGCCAGGCTTCTCCCCAATAACCTGGATGTCGGGGCGGTCAACCTCCTCAGAGGCCGCTGGTGTCGACAATAGCGCGTCTTGCTGCTGGAGAGTCTCCATGCCCTTCAGGAGCTCGCTCAGCGAATCGCTAACCGCAGGTGTACCCTCCAGTTCGCTCGGCTTGTAATCCGGTGTGGGCGGGTTCTCGGGTACCTCCTTCTCGTGCGGTCTGTGTTGCAGACTGTCCGCGCCGGTCTTTTCGGAAATATTCCGGTTTCTGGCGTGCAACTTCCTCATCTTCCTCTTCAACCTTTCTTCAAGGGTTTCGCTCCTTTCTTTCCGCCGTTTCAGGGAGCCGAACACCTTTTCAGTCCGCTTGCGCTGTTCAACCAAAGTCCGCTCGGGTTCCCGCGCCTTCTCCGGCTCGTTGTCATCCACAACGATTACATCGACCTTGTCCTGCAATTCGGACGGTTTCCCAGATTCAACACTCTTCTCCTCCGTCCCATCGATTTTTAGGAGTGGTTCTCCTGATGGAGAGAAAGTCAGGTCGAAGGATTTGGCAATTCCGGTTTGTGGTGGAGCAGCCTTCGAAACCGCTATGGGATCTACTGCGGCCTGCGATGGTCCGCCGACGATCTCTGTCGGCCTCTTTTCAGGTCCAGAAGCCACTGATGTCTCCGGCTTCCCAATCTTCTTGGCAGTCTGACGGGCAGAATCATCCGAGTTCTGGCTCCGGCTCTGCTTCGTTTCTGGCGGTTTCTTGTTGCGGGCTAACATTGATGACATTACATCCATCTTCAGAGAAATCGTGCCGACTTGCAAAATTCTGACCGCAAGTGGCGAGTAACGACCCGTGGCTTGGCAGGAATCCTGAGGAATGTCAAGGGTCAGGGGATTTTATAGACGACGATGAAGCAGTCGCGGTCTCCGGCTTAGTTATACATTTTCGAAGTTTTTTGGAAACTTAAAAATGTGCGGGGATTATGATAAGCCCGGAATCCGCGACCTGCCCGCGCAGCTTTCCAGACCGGGCGGCCTGCCTACTCAAGCCGCCAAGCCTCCCAAGCCGATCGGTCTCCATGTCAGGCCGCTGCCAACGCCGCCCATGCTCGGCAACAAGTCTCCAGGACCCGGCCGTCAGCTCGCCAGGAGGAATCTGCCAGGCCGCGCGGCTTCCCTCCTTTCTTTTTTCTCTCTCTTTTGCTTCCCCTCACCTCTGCCCGGTTCTCCTGTACCCCGGGCAGCCGGTGACTTTAGCCCTGCCCGTTTGGGCAGGCCCCCGAGCCTATAAATAGGGGGAGGGTGCACTCCACAAGACACGCTGACTGGGATCCAGGAGCTCGCCTGTTAAGAGCTGCGGTCTCAAGTCTAGTGTTTTGCGGCTTGTAGTCCGGCCGGCTTCCTCTTTTCCCTTTCGTGTAACTGTTTCTTATTTTAAGTAAAGGAAAGCCCGCCGCAAGAGTGACATTTAAGCCGCGGCGGGCGAACTCTGCTGTTGCCGCTGCCAGCGGCCCCCTTTTACGGTCCTTTAGCCGCGACCGCTAGTAACCGATTGGTCGACAGTCTTCTCCTTTCCTCCCCTATTCCCCGGTGTTCGAACCGTTAGCTGGTGGTGCCCGACTCCCTGTCCGTTTTCGTGCATCAACACCGCAGTTACAAAAATTATAAATATTGTGTAGTTTTTTTTGAGATTGCATGCCGTATGCTGATATAAGTGGAACACTTACGGCGCATATAAGTGTAAGCAGGGCGAGAGGTGCGGTTGTCGACACTACACTTATGTTCGTGGCGTGAAGAAGTTATAAGGAGATCTACATTTTCGCAAGTGGGCGGGATGATTGAAATTTTCTCTGTTCATTGGTGCTATGCCCCAGCTCTTGTTAGGCCAAGTGGACGGCGTCTTACATCAAGAATATATGCTTAGGCGTAACCGTTGGACCGATGAAAATAAGTCATCCTAAAGGAAGCCTTAGTCCCTAGTCCTTTGAATACCTTGAATTATTTGTTGACCTAATTCTTATATATCACTGTCTGACCTGACCAATGTTTTACGTAGAAAATTTAAATATTATAAGCTAAAGTAGAAGACTAATGGAATTAAAATAAGAACGTGATAAAATACTCAACTTGGAACGGAAAGTTGACGCTTGGTGCTTTTTCACGGGAATATTGAGCTAATGATGAGTATAGATTATTATTCGGTACGAGCATCATCACATTTATTTAATTTGTTAGGTCTTATACAGAAGAAATTTTTGCATGATGTGGCGGCTTTCTATTGGTTGAGGAAAGATTAGTTGATGGCTTAGCTTATAAAAATTTCTTTTCTTATGTTAATGAAGAAAACATTCACGGGAACGATACTCAACTATAAAAATAAAATTTGAAAAAAGAAAAGAAAATGGAATTGACAAAAGTAAACATAGGACATAAATAGATGTAAAAATATGATTATAGGATGAATAAATATAGATGATTGTTGATCACAATTTGGTTTTTTGCTAATCGCACTCAAGAATTTTAAAAAACATATATGAGTTGCATTCAATTTTGTGACATGTATCGCAATGATCGCGCGAAAATAAAGAGCGAAAATTCTCTTTAGGCAATTTTTTTACTTTTGCATTTTTAGCAAAGGCGGAAGGGTGTGTTTTCTTTTTATTCATGCACTTGATGAAATATGTTTTTTGAAATCACGAAAAAAATTTATTTATTTTTGAAGACGAGGAAGAAATGTGAATGAAGATTGTATGATTTTCATTGTGGATCGAGAATGTGAGAATTGAATTACAATGAGTGTGCACTTGGAGGACAGAAGAAGAAAGATGTTAATTAAAGCTTGCCTAAAATCAATCATACATGCTTAATCACAATTATTAACTTATGACAATGAAATCAATTGGAGCTATAATGTTTGTTTCCCTAGAGTTCAAATGTTATGAAAAAAACATAGTCAAAATAAAAACATTTAAATAGAATTGGGGAGTTATGCTAAAACACCTCCATTATTGTACTATTGTGCGTAATAAAAAAATGTGCTCTGATATAATTTTTGTGAAGAATTTTTTGTACATTTAACGTACCTAAACGAACGTGCGTGAACGCTATTTTTAGGCCAAAATACAATTATTTTTAAAAAATCATTCACACCTACACTATCAAACGTTACACGTACAAAAAATTCCACTATCTATTAAGAGTGACAAAAATAAGCGTGCACTGGACGAATATTGGCTCCGTTTTAGGGGACTTATTTTCACTGGTCAAGCGGTTACGACCGTATGAACCAAATTATAATTATGACCTGATTCATGCGTTCGTAACCGATAAAAATAAATCCCCTAAAGAGAGCCATTGTATTCTATGTTCTCTCCCTCTCTATAAATAAATATATATATATATATAATTAAATGATAAAATAAAAAAAAGTTCGGTGGTTGCTTTGTCACTTCCTCCGAACATTGTGAGATCCTGCATTTGTCACTTTCATTGAACCGGGTCGAGCCGGCCATCTAATCAATGTTGACCCATTCTACACGCTTATGTGTGGTCTATATAAACTCCTACCCTCCTCCGTTGGTTCATCCAAAGCGGAGCGCGCATCCTTATTAGGGTTTCTTTCTTGAAAGTCGGCTCTCTTTTCCTTCTCTCTCTTTCCGATCGACGTCGATCCCATGGCCAGGGCTCTCATCAACGGCAAGATCTTCACCACGATCCTCTCCGACGCAATTATTGCGACCGGCAAGAGATTCTCGGCGGCGGCTGGGGCGTCGGAACGGCGGATGACGGCGGAGGAGAAGGCGTTACTGATGAAGGGGTTGAAGGATAAGACAGCGGAGGAATCGGATCAGGCTGTGTCGGCACCCTGGGTGCCGGATCCGGTGACGGGTTACTACCGTCCGGCGAACCACCTTCCCCAGATGGATCCGGCGGAGCTGCGCCAATTGCTTCTCAAACACTAGGCATAATATTATTAATAGAGATCTCGCTGTGGTGTTGGGGATTTTGTTACTCTTTCCCCCTTCTTTATGCTGACTATGTCTTACACGTAATTCCTCTTTTATTATTTTCTCTTCATGCCATTCTGTTTTTGTTTTTGATTGAATAAACATAACTTTTTTAATAAATTACGCTAGTTTATGGATCTGTCGGCAGTATGAATGGCCTAATCAAGCAGCTAAAAAGAGATTTATCAGTCGATAAATCGTCCTTTTTATCAGGTAATTTGTAAATCACCGGATTCTTAAAGGTGATTTACCCACCAGTCGATAATTAATTCGGCCTTTACTGTTATATGTCAATATAACATTACAGTAAAAGTTAAAATGTTCAATTGCCAATAAAATATGAAATACATATTTTTCGTTCAAATTTCAAAATTTAATTTTTCATCATCCGTAAATTAAAAATAAATTTGTAATAAAATATTGAATGAGTATGCCATGTGATTAAATATGAGGATTGTTAACCGCAAATCTTTATTGGCAAGTCGCACCTCAAAATCTCATAATTTTTCACGTTTTTTCGATATACGTCTTGTACATGCAATTTTAGGAAAAGTGCGAGATCTACAACTTTTGTGGCGATCATTTTTCCTAAAAATGCATGTACAAGACATATTTTGGAAATATACTCGAGTTTTGCGCCTTTCAGAAATACACATTGTGCATGCAATTCCAGGAAAAGTGTTCAACATGAAAGTTGTAGATCTCGACGAGATCTACCACTTTCGTGTTGAATACTTTTTCTGAAATTGAATGTACAAGGCGTATTTTGAAAAGTTGTGAAAAATTAGGAGATTTTGGGGTGTGACTAGCCAATAACGGGCTGCGGTTAACAATCACCTTAAATATCTTATATAATATGTCGCGTGTGGACAAACCATAGTTCGCGTGTGGACAGTAGCTTCCGGGCGGTGGGGTTCTGTCCTCCCGCCCAGTTTTTTTCGCGAATTTATTTTTCTTGAAAATCCACCGCACGGAATGGCCCTGGTCGGTGTCGCTTGTGTGTGTGAAATCTGTCCCGCCAAATTAAGCCTAAATGTATAAAATACATGAATTCTTTTTAGATGAAATTGGACGTTCATGAACAGTAGACGACAATTCTAAAAAGATAAAATAACTCATTTTGTATGAACTGTGTTTTCAACCGATATAAAAAGTAAACACAATATTATGAACGATAACGGACAAAAAAAGAGAGTAAAAAAACCCTCCCAAATAATTTTTAAATTTAATTTAAAAGAATTATAAATTGAATGGTGCCAATTATTTTGGTGATGTGTTTTTTTATAAATAACATAGATATACAGATTCATCAGTATTAAAATAAATAATTTCATTAATAACAATGCACAATATTTGACACAAATTTGAGAATCTTGAACATAAATTGATATTTGTGTCAATGTGTGTAGATTTATACATGAATTATATAAATTGTTGTAATTGCATCTTTTAATTATACAAATAAATAAAAACATCTTTAAATAGTTATGCAAATCCAAGTATATAAATACATATATAATTTGTTTATTTATTCTTGTAATTTAAAATTTCTTAACCTTTTCTATTAAGAGTTTCAAAATGGCCTATACTTTCTTTTGTATGCCATGAAATAAAAAAAACTTTGTTGGGGATGAACCTATTTTATAGGAAAAAAGGTGTGCACATAACCTCACATTCATGATCCTCACCTCAAAAGAAGTGAGATCATGAGATTGACCGCACGCGTGATCACTGCGCCCGATCTCCTGCTCGCCGATCCCACTAAGCATATAATGGGAAAACCGCCGCACCTCGTCGGCGGCGAGCGGCCGGTCTCCTCCCCGGATGCCGGCCGCCCGCCCCCGTTCACCGCACCGGCCCCGACCGTGGCCGAGAGAGCGGCCGAGGGGGTGGCCGCCCGGGCCGCCCCTCGCTCGGCCGCCGGAGCGGCCGAGGGGGCGGCCGCCGGAGCGGCCGAGGGGGCGGCCGCCCGCTCTCTCGGTTGCCGGCACAGCCGAGGAGGGCGGCCGCCCGGGCCGCCCCTTTCTTGGCCGCCCACGCGGACAATGGGGGCGGCCGCCCGGGCCACCCCCATCGTCGTCCTTGTTTGGTTGGTGTTGGTTTTCTCAGCCTGGCGGACTGGTCCTTTCCGCCTATGCGGACTGGTCGTTCTTTCCGCCCTTACAGATAGAAGTTATTAGTGGCAGAAATGTGCTGGTATTCGCACTGTGCGGATACGTGATGCTGGCTGCAGGGAGACGAGCAGTTATCCTATCACTATGGATGATGACCACACTCCTCTCCTCACATATAAATAGTACCCCGCCGATTCGTTATAAATTCCGAGAATAGTGAGAACTCAACTCGCGCTTAAAACTTGTGGTTACCTTTTTCTAACCGGTGCGATTAAATGAACTTGACTTTGTGTAGGTTGTGCGGCTAGCATCAGACGGTTCGACAACTAGTGGAAGCTTGGCGTGGAACAGTTCGTGGAAAAAAGCCAACAGATAACAACAAGTCGAGGTCTCTGTGACTTGAAGTCTCTTCCTTCGAGTTGCAGTTAAGCAGAGCAGTTTGCCCGGTCTACCAGTGAGTTCTGTTCAAGTCCTTTAGCTTTCAACAACAAGCAGTTCGTGCTGCTAGTTGCGATTAGATGACTTCGACAGTTTCAGCGGACTTAGCTTGCAGTTAGGCGGCTTATGCGGTTACAACTTTCTATCTACGCGATTTTCTTCTAGTTGCACCTGAAATCAATTTTTAATTTAAATTAAAGATTCTTGTACTGTTGTTGCTTCTGATTTCTACCGGGCTTTAATTGTGGTTGAGTGTTTCCGCGGCCTCTTTTTGGATTCCATCATAATTGTTTACATTTTATCAGAGGGGTGTTGAGGAGTTAGTAATTCACTAATCATAGCAGTTTGTTATTTCTTCGTGAAGATCAAGTAAATCAGTTGGGTGCAAAGGAAGTCGGTTTTGCTAGAGGAATTGAAATTGAACTCTTAACGCGGGCCAACTTCAAAAGATGGATGTCTTGCATGAAGAGTTACCTTCTTGGCGAAGATCTTTGGTAAGTTGTCGGTGGTGACAACCAACAAGAAGTAGTCATTGCTGATGGAAATGCTGAAGCGGTGAAAGTTTGGAGGCAAAAAAATGTGAATGCAGTTTTTGCTCTGAAGCATACAATCTCACCGAAGCTGTTTGACTACATCATCGAATGTCGGTCAGCAGATGAAATTCGGATGGCTTTGGATGGCTTGTTAAACAAGAAGAACGTAGCTCGACTACAATTCTTGGAAAGTGAGTTCGCGAAGGCCACTCAAGGTGATCTGTCCATTTCTTATTTCTTCTTGAAGATGAAGAACATCTGCTCTGAGATAACTGCTTTGGATCAGGAAGAGCTGATCTCAGAGTTGAAGCTGAAAAGGCACATCATTCATGGATTATGGAAGGATTATGTTATCTTTGTGACTTTTATGCAAGGCTGGGCCAATCCTTCATCACCGCTCAACCTGGAAAATCTATTGTCTTTACAAAAAATCTTGTCACAACAAATGGCTAGAGATTTGATCTCAGTGGGAGATGTCGAGGCTCTCTTCTTTGGCAAGAAGAAGAAATGAGATAGGAAGAAGAAGACACCTGCTAGCGATGGTCTTTCTTCTCCGTCACAGAAGGAATGGAGCAAGGCTCCTAAGCATGATGAAGGGAAGAAGCGGGATGGACCTCAGTGCTACATGCGTAACAAGCTTGGTCATATCCGCAAGGACTGCAGAGTGAATCTTCAACTAGGGCATGCTGTAGGAAAGGAGGAGTCCGAGTCCAAAGCTGAGGAAGGAGGATGGGGAGTGCCTTCATGACGGGCACTTGTGTTTGTGCACATTCCTCCATTAACTATCAGGAGGACTGGATCGTGGACTCGGGGTCTGGTCATCACCTCACCGGGGACAAGTCTAAATTCATTTTTCTACAGGACTACAAAGGTAACAATGTCATTATTACTGCTAATGATACTATACATGCAGTATAGAAGGAGGGAAATTTTTTTTAAGCAGTGATCGGGGGTCACTCACTTTGATGAGTGTGTATTACGTGTCTGGAATGAAGAAAAACCTCTTCTCAGTGATCAATGTTGTTGATGATGAGTATCACGTTCTATTTGGTCCAACAGAATTGAAATTTCTCAGGAATGTGTCAGCTGTAAAAGATGATGTCACTCATGTTGGAAGGAGAGTGAAGGATTTGTTCATGTTGACAACAAGCTCCTATGTTGATAAGATGAGAGTGAATGATAGTGCTGCTATCTGGCATGAGAGACCAGAGCATGTTGGAATGGATAAACTGAACGCAGTGACGGTAAGAGGTATAATGCATAACATGCCTAGTCTTTCATCCTTCTAAGACGGTCATGTCTGTGTGTAATGTCTGTATGGAAAGACACATTGCCTTCCATTTGACAAGTAAGACTAGATGTAAAGCACCGTTGGAGTGCATCCACGGTGATCTGGCTGGACCAACTGTCACCCCTAGTCTCAATGGAAGCAGGTACATGTTTGTTCTAATCGATGACTTTTCCAGGTATACTTGGGTATGCTTCATGATGGAGAAGTCAGAGGCATTTAGAAAGTTTGTGAAGTTCAAGGAGCTTGTGGAGGGTCGACTCGGTCTTTGGATCAAGAAGTTGATAACTAATAATGACAGAGAGTTCACTTCACACGAGTTCTCTAACTTCTGCAAAAAGTTTGGCATCTAGAGGGAGCTTACTTGTGCGCATACTACACAACAGAACGGAGCTGCAAAGCAAAAGATTTGTCATTTGACAGAGACCTGCAAGTGCTGACTTCACTCTGAAGGCATTCCTAGAGCCTTATAGGCTGAAGGAATGACATGTGCAGTATATATCATCAACAAGATGCCCCTCAATTCGAACAACGCGAAGTTTCCATATGAGTGGGTGTTCAAGGAGAATACCAGTGTGGAACATCTTTGGGTGTTCAAGTCAACCTGCTATGTGCATGTTCCATATGCTCTCAGGACGAAGCTGGATGCAAAATCACGGAAGCTAGTCTTCGTCAGCTATGATAAGCGGAAGAAGGACTGAAAATGCATAGATCCAGATACATGGAAGTTTGTTGTCTCCCGGGATATGGTATTCGATGAATTGGCATTATACCAAGATAGCTCATCTGTGGAGCTATAAGAGAGCAGGTTTGATCGAGGGGTAAGGAGAAGTTGCTCATGATCTTCTAATGGAGTTGCATGCGTCGCCAGGTACTTCTATATCATCTAACTCCAGAGTAGAAGCTTCTGGATCTAGAAGTAGGGAGAGCGATTCTCCTGGTTCGCTTGAGAGGAGAGCTAGTTCAGAAAAAGAAGCGAGAGTGGTGGATCAGGGTCAAGCTCTATCGAGGTCCAAAAGGACCATCATTTCACCGACTCGATATAGGGACGAGAACATGGTGCGTTTTGTCTCATATTTCTTTGCAGGTCCCTTGGATGAGCGGGAACCGTCATGCTTTGAAAACACCACTGAAATTAAGGAGTGAGAAGATGCTATGAATGAGGAAATGACTGCTCTCAGGAAGAACGAGACTTGAGAACTTGTGCCCAAGATCAATGACATCACTCCTATTATATGCAAGTGGGTTTATAAGATGAAGAAGAAGGTTGACGGCAACATCGAGAGGTACAAGGCTCACATTGTAGCTCAGGGGTTCTCACAGTAGTACAAGGAGGATTGTGAAGAGATGTTTAGTTCGGTGGCCAAAATGAGTTCAGTACGAGTGATGATTTCTTTGGCGGATTGCCAAGGGTGGAGGATTTAGCAACTCGGTGTAAAGAATGCGTTCCTTTATGATGATATTGACAAGAATATCTTCATGATGCAGTCATCGGGTTATGTATCTGAAAAACATCCAGGACACGTCTGCAAGCTGAAGAAGACCGTCTATGGTTTGAAGCAAGCGCTTCGGGCATGGTATGAGAAGATCGCAGAATACCTCCAGTTTTGTGGTTATTTTGCTTCAGACTCAAATTTCAGTGTGTTTGTTAAGAAAAGGGAGATCTTCGGGTGCTCATTCAATTGTATGTTGACGACATTATAGTCACGAGAAACTCCGAGGAGGAAGTGGCTAGGCTTAGGGCCGAGCTCGCCATCCAGTTCAAGATGAAGGATCTTAGGGAGCTCCACCATTTACTTGGACTCGAGGTTGAGAGGCAGAAGAACAACGTGTAGGAAGGGAAGAATAGTTCTACTCCTCTAGAGATCGGTCTGAAACTTCGGTGGGATGAGGGAAAGGTTCTTGTAGACCCTTTAGTGTTCTGGGCTCTCGTGGGGAGTCTCATATATCTGACAATCACTAGGCCGGATATTGCTTATGTTGTGGGTCATGTAAATCAGTATATGACGGAGCCACAAAAGCCTCATCTAGGGGCGGTTAAGAGTATTCTGAAGTACGTAAAGTCCAACTCGAACATGCGACTTTTTTACAATAGGGACGCGAGCTTCAAGTTACATGGTTACACAGATGCTGATTATGGTGGAGATTCTGATGATCGGAAGTCGACGACAGAATATGCCTTTTTTGCGGAACGACAACCATCTCGTGGTGTAGCAAGAAGTAGGATTCTGTGTCTGTCTTCACTTCAGATGCAGAGTACAAGGCTTTGGCAGCTCAGGAAGCCATCTGGTTTAGGAAGTTAATGGAGTACATCCATAAATAGGTGAGAAGTCCTACTTTGCTACGCAGTGACAATGATAGTGTTCTCAAACTGGTTAACAATCCATTTTATTATGAACGGACCAAGTACATCGAGATCGAGCATCACAAGCATCTTCACGAAGTCAACACTATCAAGGGTGTTGAAGGGGTCTCTGATGGTTGAGTATGTGCAGAGTCAGGATAACATCATAGACATCTTCATGAAACCACAGCCAAAGGGACCATTTATTCCTATTGTGAGCGTTGCGAGGCCTGATTTCCACTTCCCACTTTAAGGGAGGGTGTTAAAATTGTTGAAGTGGGAATGAAGTGAAGTGCAGGCGGTCTGCTTGGCGGATCACCTTTGGCAGATAGCCTTTGTCGGATAGGCTTTGGCAGATAGCTTTTGGCGGATTACCAACCTCTCTTGTGGTCTGGCTCAGCAAGCACACTGGGTTGAAACCGTGCGGCTAGAATTCTCTAACCGTCTCTGTGGCGATCTGGTTGGTGAGACCGCATAGTCCGCTTGAAGCTTCAGGTTCTCTGGCTTGCAAGAAGGTTGAGTGTTAGTGTGGACTGTGGTGGCTTACCGCACAGTTCGTTGGAGCATTCTCGGGTAGGTTGATAGCCAGAGTCCAATGATGTTGTGGACTTGGTCTTGTGTGACAAAGTCCCGGGTTGTTTCCTAATAAGACGAGATCGCCTGTTTGTGCAGACTATTTCTGGAGCTTGCCGAGTTCGGCAAGTCGACTAGGCATGGTCCTTGTTCTAGTCGCGGGCTGAAATATGCGCGAACTGGGAGATGTGTCCGCAAGGTAGTGCGGTCTGGGCACAGTGTCTGCCAGGCTGCCAATGTTGTGTTCGCCGTTCTTGTTGGATTGGTGTTGGTCTTCTCACCCTGTCGTACTGGTCCTTTCCGCCTATGCAGACTATCGTTCTTTCCACCCTTGCGGATAGAAGTTATTAGTGGGGGGACTAGTGCTGGTGTCCGCAATGTGCGGATACGTGATGCTAGATGCAGGGAGACATACAGTTATTCTATCGCTATGGGTGGTGACCACACTCCTCTTCTCGCCTATAAATAGGACCCCCCTGCTCGCAGTCTCTGAGACTTGAAGTCTCTTCCTCCGAGTTGCGGTTAAGCAGGGCAGTTTATCCGGTCTATCAGCGAGTTCTGTTCAAGTCCTTCAGCTTTCAATAACAAGCAGTCCGCGCAGCTAGTTGCGATTAAGTGACTTCGGCGATTTCAGCAGACTCAGCTTGCGGTTAGGCGGCTTGCATGTGCGATTACAACTTGCTGTCCGCGTGGTTTTCTTCTTGTTGCAGTTTTCTGTTTTCTTTGACTACATTGTGAATCACGTCTCACAATGTATAACTCGCTTTATAAAGAAGTTATCAATTCCAATTGAAGACTCTTGTGCTGCTATTGCTTCTGATTTCTACTTGCTTTTGATTGCATTTAAGTGTTCCTGCAACCGCTTGCGACTTGCCTGAAAATTTTACAATCCCAACCAAAAATTAATTTCAATTAATTTACCTCAAGGATGTCGTCAAACTTAATTACTCCAACTATAATATATTTTGATGGCGTAATTACAACATAATTTGAGGACTATCTTAATATATAGTAAAGTAAAGATGGTAGCTAACACACTCCAACTATTGATGAGCTACATGGTGAATTAATAGATAATATCAATGCCTTACCATTCTGAATCCAACTATATATGAGCTACAAGTTTTTTTGGGTATCTCATTGTCGTCGTCTTAACATCAATTTTTCACAAAAGATAGATTACTTTTAAAATTGTTAAAGTATATTGTTGATGCGCGAAAACGGCACCGGGGGGACAGCTATCACCGAGGGGGTGATTGGGCCTCACAGGCTAGGTGAGGAGGAAGGAGAAGGTTGCGGAGGAAGGGAGAGGCTTGAGAGAAGAGGCGAGCCTTGATCAACAGAGAGGGTTGATCAAGAGGGGAAGAAGAGGGAGACCGGGAACGGTCGAGCAGACAGTAATCGCAACGGTTGCACTTGCAGGTTGAAAGCCGAGGAGAGCTGAGCTGAGCTGAGGGCAAGGCTTGCTGAGCAGAGGAGCAAGGCTTGCTGAGCAGAGGAGCAAGACTTGCTGAGCAGAGGAGCAAGGCTTGCTGAGCAGAGGAAAGAAGAGGGGGCCGCTAGCAGCGGCAACAACACACTTCGCCCGTCGCGGCCTAAATGCCACTCCTGCGACGGGCTTTCCTTTTATTAAAAGCTAGAGGTTACAAGCTTACAAGTACTCCTTTACAACAAATCAATAAAAGGGGTACAAGGAGAAGCTGGCGGCTAAAGGAGGAGAAAGTGCCAGAAAGCAGAGGAGAGAAGCTGCCAGACACTAAGTAAAATAGTCTGCTAGCTGCTGGAGGACTGGGAAACTGAGTCTGCAGAGTCTGCTGGCAAGCTGCTGAAGCTGTGGAGGACTGCGCGGACAGGAAACTGAGTCCGCAGAGCTTGCTGGAGAGGTGATGACGGACTGGAAAACGGAGTCCGCAGGGGCAGCTGGCAAGACTTGTCTCCACCACCCGGATCCAGCCCCCAGCCCCCTTGAATGAGAGGCTTCAGGGGGTATTTATAGGCCCAGGGAAGTTCTTGATGAAGCGGGGCCCAGTGACATCAGCATGACGACCTGCGCGGACTCCGCGGACTGAGATTTTGCGTCCGCCACCTTGACGGATGAAGCAAGCGGATCCTCCTGTAGAGAGCTGGAGGTCGCCCCCTAGCGGGCGACCTGGGCGGACTCCAGGGGGAGTCCGCCTGGCGGGATGCCGGGGCCGCCCCCTAGCGGGCGGCCTGAGCGGACTCCAGGGGGAGTCCGCCCGGCGGGCTTGGCCGCCCCCTTGCGGGCGGCCTGGGCGGACTCCAGGGGGAGTCCGCCCTGCTGGTCGCCGGGGCCGCCCCCTAGCGGGCGGCCTGGGCGGACTCCAGGGGAGTCCGCCCGGCGGGCCTGGCCGCCCCCTTGCGGGCGGCCTGGGCGGACTCCAGGGGGAGTCTGCCCGGCTGGTCGCCGGGGCCGCCCCCTAGCGGGCGGCCTGGGCGGACTCCGGGGGGAGTCCGCCCGGCTGGTCGCCGGGGCCGCCCCCTAGCGGGCGGCCTGGGCGGACTCCAGGGGGAGTCCGCCCGGCGGGCCTGGCCGCCCCCTTGCGGGCGGCCTGGGCGGACTCCAGTGGGAGTCCGCCCGGCTGGCTGCCGGGGCCGCCCCCTAGCGGGCGGCCTGGGCAGACTCCAGGGGGAGTCCGCCCGGCAGGCCTGGCCGCCCCCTTGCGGGCGGCCTGGGCGGACTCCGGGGGGAGTCCGCCCGGCTCGCGGGCAGAGGCCGCCCCGGGTGGGCGGCCTCGGCGGACGGCGGCAGGAGGCCGCCGCCCCTCGGGCAGCAGGGAGGTCGCCCCTGGTGGGCGGCCTCGGCGGACGGTGGCTGGAGACCACCGCCCCTTGGGCGAAATAGGAGGCCGCTCCTGGGAATGCTGTTGGCGGACTGCTGCAAGGAAAAGCACTGCACGATTAGCGGACCTAACCACATGTCCCGCGAGGGTGAGCCATGGGAACAGCCCGCCGTCCCGCAGGGCACGCGGTTGCTAGGAAACCTAGGCGGACAGGGAAAACTGTCCGCATACGCGGGGACTTGTCGCGATCGAAAGGGAGAACCTAAGGGTCGCGACTAGCCAGCTGGCCACCTTGGGAAGGATCGCCAATTTCTGGGTTAACATAATCCCCGCACTTTTTTAAGTTCCGAAAGGGAACTTCGAAAAAGTTGGAGACCCACGAAAATCGTGATCCACCCCAAAGGAAAGAGAGGGGGAGGCAAGGAGAGATAGAACCTGAAGCCTCTCCTTACAAGCTTGGTGTTTCCTGTTTTATTTTCCTGCAAGAGGAAAATTAAGGGTAAGCACGTATGAGTGGTACATCGAGTGTGTACCTGAGTTTGATTTTGCAAAACGAAGAAGGCGCTTCTCCTGTAAAGTTCTGCAAAACAATAGTGAGGGAAAACAGAAAGGCATAATAACTTGCAAGTACCTGATAGAGGCTTGCAAGCACCTGTCATTCTCTACAAAAAGAGAAGGGAAAAGAGTATACAAGGACAAAAAAAATGAGTTACAAGTACCTGGAAGGAACTTGCAAATCTTTGGTGGTCTCTGCGAGAGAAGAGTTAAGAGTATGCATAGTACATGAAAGTAACTTGCAAGTACCTGAATGAAGCTTGCAAGTGTTGGTGACTTCTGCAAGAAGAAAGTTAGAGGCAGATATTATATATAGAGATAAGCTGCAAGTACCTGAATGACTTGCAGATGTCTGCTAACCACTGCAAAGTGAAGAGTAAGAAGCAGAGATAAAATAATGATTTGAACTGCAAGTACCTGAATGAGGTTTGCAGGTGTCTGTTGTTCTCTACAAAGAGAAAAGTTAGAAGCAGACAATTTGCATATGAATGGAGCTTGCATGCACCTGTGGAGAAGGCTTGCAAGGGTTTGCTAACCTCTGTGAGGAGAGAGATTATAAGCAAATAAGACGCGAGGATAACCGCACCAAAACCATACCAAAAATGTTGATATGACTCGATTAATGTTTGACGCCATTAGACTTTGGCAAGAATAATGAGTAGCTCTGTGAATCTCCATATGATAGAGCTTGAGCAGGCAAAGTATATGAGGTGAGCATAAGCAAAGTGATTGCTGAAAATCTTTTTGAGATAACCCATGAAGGTTGATGAGATAGGGTCAATATGACCAAGTAGCAAGAGAAACGCCCGATGAACATTATCACGAAGTCCAGATTAATGAATCGAGCACTAGCTGTTGACATGGCTGGAAATCCTTTTGGCAGGTTGGATTAACCTGTTCACCTGTGAAAGGAGGGAAGAGAGAAAAGGAGGTTTGTACCCGGAATGACTAAAGAGGGTTGAATGCTGCCACAGGTGTTCCCCGTGGGCCTTATGCATCACTTGCTCGAAAAATCATCCCGAGTACAGTCCTACTCAAAGCGGGCTGGCCGCGCATCCTCAAGGAGGGGGGAAAAGGAAAAAGAGGTCCATGTTCGGAATGACTAAGGAGGGTTGAATGCTGCCACAGGTGTTCCCCGTGGGCCTTATGCATCACTTGCCCGAAAAATCATTCCGAGCATGATCCTGCTCAAAGCGGGCTGGCCGCGCATCCTCAAGGAGGGCACAAAAGAGAAAAGCAAGGGAAAGGTCCTGAGAAGGACCGCTAGAAGGACCGCTCTCTCGCCTTGGGTACAAGCATCACTGATCAACGAGACGGGTTGCGCCAAGAGGCCTATCTTGTCTGTGTATTGATCAGTGGAGTTGCGAACCCGAGAAGGCACGGATCGAGGATACCGGAGAGTGCTTCGGCCACCACAGTTGAAGGATGAGCAAAGAGACAAGGCTACGCTTGATCGCCATTGCTTGTCCAGCGAAGATCATCCTAACCGTAGTGTATCCTATAGGACGCACAACAGAGCTAACACATGGGGCTCCCCTAGCACACACTCTGTGTCAGATGTTGGCTAGGATCCTAAGTCTGAAGCCCATAATCGTAGAATGAACTGCTCCCACTACACACATGGGTATACTCCCGCCATGTGTGGTCGAAGCGGTTGTGCGAGAACAAACTACGGAGGGAACGTTTCAGGCTCGGCGAAATCTCATTGGCGTAACGATCCTAAGAGAGGGAGAAGAGAGGAAGGAGCAACACAAGAAGGGAACTGTGTCAGTACGGGATCCCTGAATAAAAGCTTTGCTGGAAAGCAAGTAAAGAACACTGAGAAGTGTTGTAATGAAAATGTTTGAAAAGGAGAGAGAGAAAGGGTTGAGATAACCCCCGAAGGTTGCAAGGAGCTCCGGAGGACTGTGAAGTCCATCGCTTTGGAGGACTGTGAAGTCCATCGCTAGCTTAGAATAGCCTTCCCAGTATACCCTCGTCATTGACATCGAAGCATTCGACGGTTGGGTGAACAACGAGGAGAGGAGGCTCTTCGACGTGGTTCACTCCTCTTGAGGAGCAAGGAGCGTCTGAAATTTCTTTGCCCTTTGAAGTTGCTTGATCATGGCGCTCTTCTTTAAGAAGGTCTTGCATCTTGCCCTGCCGGAGCATCCTTTGCACAAGCTGGCGGAATGCTCGGCAATCTTCTGTTCGATGGCCTGACTCTTTGTGGAATTCACAATAAGGCTCTGAGTTTCTAGACCTCTGATCGGTCGGCCGATAGGGCTTCTTGTAGTTTGCTCTATCTTCATGATCTGGACTACTTCTTGCACGACGTCGTCGAGATCAGACTCATGCAAGTCATGTCTTGCTCTTGTGAACAGCTGCTGTTTGAGAATGAGCTAGCGGCAGCAATGAGTCTTGAGTACCGCGGCTCGGGAAGGAGTATCGCTGGCGATGAAGCCTTCTCTCCTTCCTTGAGTAAGTTGGGCGTGATTGCGAGGAGACCTTGGAGGATGCTTGCGGGAGGGATCCTCCTCGGATAGAAGTTTGGAGACGAAGCCTGGATTGCTCTTTTCGCCTCAGATGTATGAGTTGGCCAGAACAATCAACTCTTGGTATGTCCTTGGAGCACGGACATTAGCTTCAAATTTGAGAGGCCCTTCGCGAAGACCGTGGATAAGAGCCACTCGGTACATCTCTTGATCAGTAACTTCGATGTCCAAAATCTCTCTTTGGAATCGATCAACAAACTGAGACCAAGTCTCATTCCCGCGCTGCTTGATCTCAAAGAGGGCTTCAGGACGCCCTTTCTCTTAGTTGACGTAGAGAATCTGAGAAGAAACTCCCTTCGAAGATCAAGGAAGGAAGCGATGGAGTGAGGACGGAGCCATAGAACCAGTCCCTCACTTGCCCATCAAAAGAGGTAACAAGAAGCTTGCACTTGGTTGCATCTGAGAGAGTCTTGAGAGCAACGGCTGACTCAAAAGCTTGGAGGTGCTTTACTGGATCTGTCTCTCCAGTGTAGGTTGGTAGTCGAGGCTCTCTGAAGTTTGCTGGAGTTGGCTCATGGCGGACACTCTCCGCGAATGGTGAAGGCTCTTCTTGCTCTCCTACAGCATAGGGAAAGAAAGGAGCATAAGCTGCAGCTGCAAAAGGAGCATGAGGATAATAAGGAAAAACTGCTGTAGGAGGAGCAGGGGCAGGAGCTGAAGGGTAGGGATGACTTCCCTGAAAGTTGAGAACTCTAGCTGGACTTCCCCGGGCTGCTTCCAGGAAGAAGTTATGGCGAGCAGCGAACTCTTCATCTCGAGTCCGCAAAGGAGCTGCAGGCCCTTGCGGAAAGGTTGGAGTGTACGGGGGATAGAACGACGGACAAGCATGAGAGTAAGCTTGCTGACGCTCTGCTGTTGGTGTTGGGTTGATTGGATCAGCTGGAGCAGCTGCTGGATGAGCGTCCAATCGCTGCGTTATAGCAGCAAGAACTTTGTTGATAGCTTGGAACTGTTGAGCATTCTCTCGACGCGACTGCTCAAAGGCTTCCCAGAGAGGATCTTCACTGGGACTTGGAGCATGGTTCTCGGCTGACTGATGGTCTGACATGGTTAGCTGTTGCTTTCACTGCCTGTTCTGATCTGAAGGTTTGCGCGTGAGCTGTTCGGATCCACGCTCACCGCACCAAATGTTGATGCGCGAAAACGGCACCGGGGGGACAGCTATCACCGAGGGGGTGATTGGGCCTCACAGGCTAGGTGAGGAGGAAGGAGAAGGTTGCAGAGGAAGGGAGAGGCTTGAGAGAAGAGGCGAGCCTTGATCAACAGAGAGGGTTGATCAAGAGGGGAAGAGGAGGGAGACCGGGAACGGTCGAGCAGACAGTAATCGCAACGGTTGCACTTGCAGGTTGAAAGCCGAGGAGAGCTGAGCTGAGCTGAGGGCAAGGCTTGCTGAGCAGAGGAGCAAGGCTTGCTGAGCAGAGGAGCAAGGCTTGCTAAGCAGAGGAGCAAGGCTTGCTGAGCAGAGGAAAGAAGAGGGGGCCGCTAGCAGCGGCAACAACACACTTCGCCCGTCGCGGCTTAAATGCCACTCCTGCGACAGGCTTTCCTTTTATTAAAAGCTAGAGGTTACAAGCTTACAAGTACTCCTTTACAACAAATCAATAAAAGGGGTACAAGGAGAAGCTGGCGGCTAAAGGAGGAGAAGTGCCAGAAAGCAGAGGAGAGAAGCTGCCAGAGACTAAGTAAAATAGTCTGCTAGCTGCTGGAGGACTGAGAAACTGAGTCTGCAGAGTCTGCTGGCAAGCTGCTGAAGCTGTGGAGGACTGCGCGGACAGGAAACTGAGTCCGCAGAGCTTGCTGGAGAGGTGATGACGGACTGGAAAACGGAGTCCGCAGGGGCAGCTGGCAAGACTGTGTCTCCACCCCCGGATCCAGCCCCCAGCCCCCTTGAATGAGAGGCTTCAGGGGGTATTTATAGGCCCAGGGAAGTTCTTGATGAAGGGGGCCCAGTGACATCAGCATGACGACCTGCGCGGACTCCGCGGACTGAGATTTTGCGTCCGCCACCTTGACGGATGAAGCAAGCGGATCCTCCTGCAGAGAGCAGAGAGTGGAGGTCGCCCCCTAGCGGGCGACCTGGGCGGACTCCAGGGGGAGTCCGCCCGGCGGGACGCCGGGGCCGCCCCCTAGCGGGCGGCCTGGGCGGACTCCAGGGGAGTCCGCCGGCGGGCTTGGCCGCCCCTTGCGGGCGGCCTGGGCGGACTCCAGGGGGAGTCCGCCCGGCTGGTCGCCGGGGCCGCCCCCTAGCGGCGGCCTGGGCGGACTCCAGGGGGAGTCCGCCCGCGCGGGCCTGGCCGCCCCTTGCGGGCGGCCTGGGCGGACTCCAGGGGGAGTCCGCCCGACTGGTCGCCGGGGCGCCCCCTAGCGGGCGGCCTGGGCGGACTCCAGGGGGAGTCCGCCCGGCGGGCCTGGCCGCCCCCTTGCGGGCGGCCTAGGCGGACTCCGGGGGGAGTCCGCCCGGCTGGTCGCCGGGGCCGCCCCCTAGCGGGCGGCCTGGGCGGACTCCAGGGGGAGTCCGCCCGGCGGGCCTGGCCGCCCCCTTGCGGGCGGCCTTGGCGGACTCCAGGGGGAGTCCGCCCGGCGGCTGCCGGGCCGCTCGCTAGCGGGCGGCCTGAGCGGACTCCAGTGGGAGTCCGCCGGCGGGGGCCTAGCCGCCCCCTTGCGGGCGGCCTGGGCGGACTCCTGGGGGGAGTCCGCCCGGCTGGCGGGCAGAGGCCGCCCGGGTGGGCGGCCTCGGCGGACGGCGGCAGGAGGCCGCCGCCCCTCGGGCAGCAGGGAGGCCGCCCCTGGTGGGCGGCCTCGGCGGACGGTGGCTGGAGACCACGCCCTTGGGCGAATAGGAGGCCGCTCCTGTGAATGCTGTTGGCGGACTGCTGCAAGGAAAAGCACTGCACGATTAGCGGACCTAACCGCATGTCCCGCGAGGGTGAGTCATGGGAACAGCCCGCTGTCCCGCAGGGCACGCGGTTGCTAGGAAACCTAGGCGGACATGGAAAACTGTCCGCATACGCGGGGACTTGTCGCGATCGAAAGGGAGAACCTAAGGGTCGCGACTAGCCAGCTGGCCACCTTGGGAAGGATCGCCGATTTCTGGGTTAACATATATAAATCGCCACAGCTAGATAGAAACGTTCAGGTTTCAGTCGCTCAGTTGGAGAATTGAGCACATGCTCCACCCATTTGCCTATGAGGATCAATATTATTTTTTGTTTAATTCATAAACATTCTTGATAAGACACTACTGATCCACGTGCTTCTTGTAATTGTGAACACAAGTTCACAAAACTCTTAAATGGGTGAAGAATTGCACGTCATTTAAGACTTTTTTGCAAGGTTTTGAGAACCGGACTGGACATAAAACCGGTCATGAGAGAGGTTCAAAGTTTAACCGGTTTGATCGGTTGAACCGGAGTTGAACCGTTTTGACATTAATGACCGCAAGGTCTCCTAACTTTTCACACTTTTATTAGGCGATTGTTAATTTCTTTATTAGGCGATTGTTAACCGTAACCCGTTATTGGCTAGTCGCACCCCAAAATCTCCTAACTTTTCACACTTTTTCAAAATAGGTCTTGTACATGAAATTTTAGGAAAAGTGTTCAACACGAAAGTTGTAGATCTTGACGAGATCTACAACTTTCGTGTTGAACACTTTTCCTGAAATTGCATGTACAAGGCGTATTTCTGAAGGGCGCAAAACCTGAGCATATTTCGAAAGTACGTCTTGTACATGCATTTTTAGGAAAAGTGATCAACACGAAAGTTGTATATCTTGAAGAGATCTACAACTTTCGTGTTGAGCACTTTTCCTAATATTGCATGTACAAGGCGTATTTCGAAAAGGAGCGAAATTTTTTGAGATTTTGGGGTGCGACTAGCCAATAACGGGCTGCGGTTAACAAACGCTTAAAATTAATACTGATTTTGTAAACCGCCCGGTTAGCCAAAAACCGGCCCGATTTCCGGTTATCCGGTTCAACCGGCCGGTTTTCCGGTTCTTGGCCGGTTCTTGGCCAGGCCGGTTTTAGGAACCAGACCGGACCGGTCGGACCGGCCGGTCCGGTCCGGTTTTTAAAACGTTACTTTTTTGAGATGTTTAATAATTCGTTAAATCCGTTCTCTCTGATTGGAGTTAATAAAACAATATTTTTCTTGTATCCATACAAAACAGTGAGTATTTTTTGACAATTTATTATTGTTTATTTGTCCTGATTCTTAACTAAATATTTGTAATACTGTAACTTTATTAGTATATTCATAAATTAATAATAATGCAAAATATTGTAGTCACGGAGTAAAGAAGGATGTCTTGAATAATTACAATTAATTATTTTGATTGATCTTAATATAATGACTTTTTTAAAATATTGATAAATATATATTAAAAAAAAAAGAAAAGATTTGAATAAATATGATAATAAAATCAGGTTTAACAAACAAAATTTTAATTAAATAGAATAATAATAATAATAATACTCTTTAGTTTATTGCAGCATTTCTTGGACTTTATTTATGAAAGGCTTAACAGCTCAAGGGCTATATTTAGTATTTATATTTATACAGGGGGCTGAGAGAAGTGGAGGCAGAACGCATGAACAGAGGACATGGCATTTACTATTTCCAACGGTCATATATGCAGAGCAGAGAGGAGCCTTGTTAAACACGGAAGAACACTCTCCTGTTTCCCAGTTCTTCTCTCTGCGGCGAGCGTGAGCGTGAGGGGATCCCGCCTTGTCCTCCGGCCGGCAAGAAGCTCCGGTGACTGGAAAAAGGAGCCGACGCGAGGGCAATGAGCCATCGAACAGGGTCGATCTCCGACAGGAGCCATCGACAGGGACGATTCTCCGGCAAGAATCCCGGTTTTATGTTCTCCGACCACCACCGTTAACTCCTAAGCTTGGAGGCATCAACAGGTACGATCGCACGCCAGCCTCTGCTTGCCGGACTGTTTTTTTTTCTGGTTCGAATGCATCTCGCTCTCCTTTTAAGTTTTAAACCCTAAGCTTGGACTGTGTTTTAGATTTTGGATTCATCCTTTTCAAAATTTTCCCTGATTTCTCCAATCATTTGTCATTAAAGCCTAGATCATTCTGTTATAGTGTCTTTTTTTCCTCCTGTAATTACAGATACTTGTTAATAAGCCCAATGATCTTGGCTATTTCATTGTTTATATAACTCTATTAATCTGTAGGATTATAACCCTAGATCATTTGTGATTTTAAATCTGTAGGATTATTAATATGTAGGATTATAACTATATTAATCTGTAGGATTATAACTTTTTCAATGTTTAATCTCTCGCTCTCCTTTTGAGTTTTAAACCCTAGATCATTTGTGATTCTCCATTCATCTTTATGTATTTTTTCTAGCAGATTTATTAAGTTTCTCCTGTTATTTGGACAATGAGACATTGAACAGAGGCAATCTCCGTCAGGAGCCATCGACAGGGACGATCCTCTGGCAAGAATCCCGGTTGGTTTTATGCTCTCCGACCTCCACCGTTAACTCTTAAGGTTGGAGGCATCAACAGACATAAATAATATTTTCTGGTTCGAATCCATCTCCCGCTCTCTTTTTGAGTTTTAATAAACCCTAGGTCATTTGTGATTTTGGATTCATCCGTTTCAGTTTTTTTTCTGGTTCTCCAATCACTTGTCATTTTGGATTCAACCTTTTCTGTATTTTTATATTATGCTTAGTTTTCTTCTGCTCACATCTCATCCATCATCCTTTTATGCTCAACTTTAAGTTTCTCACTAGCAAAATAAATCTGTATCAAAGTATTGTTACTGTCTTAAGTTGGAGCATAAGTTCTGTGATGTTATCTTGGGCTTCAGATAGATCCTAGCTTGCTTGAATTCCTGGCTTCAGATAGTTCCTGTACTTTTGGTTTCTCATATCCCTTTATTAAGATTTCTTGCACATTGTCATCAACCCTGTTACAGATACTTGTTAAAAAGCCTAACGATCTTGACTATTTGAATGTTTATATAACTTTATTATGTCATTCGCATCCTGTATGTAGACGAGGCTTGTATTTCTTGGCAGTATTAGGATTAAGTAAGAAAAATGAACGGATTAATTCAAAGCCCATGAGATATCAATGAAACTGAGCTTCAAAGATTTGATTTCTACACAAGTACTAGAATAACTTGTACAAACTGTTAGTTCATTAGGACAAAGCAATATTTGGATAATATTTTTAGAGCAAGAAGGAAGGATTTTGAATTGGCTACAATAAGACCATACAACAAGGATTTATATGTTGACATTAATCTTAGTGTGATTCACATTTGTAGTTTATTAATAGTTGTGTGAATCATGCTTTTTTATTTTAAGTAAGCTCTTGTGATTCACATGTGTGAAGACTAAAAGTAACTAATTTCATCTTTGATACCTATGCATGCAGTTGGCTATATATATGTAATCCAAGTGAAGGAGAAATAATATTCAACAAACTTTCTTTTTCCCCTCTTTGTGCTTATCTCCTAACATTTAGTATTAGAGACGGTTACGTTGACGATGTCAGGATCAAAATCCTACGCTAAGGTGCTAAGCGGTGACGTCGACGACTCCCCAAACAGTGGTGGATCCTCTGCTAAGATGCTAAGCGGTGACATCGATGATAGTGGCAGACGGCCATTGGAGGTGCATTAAGCAAGGGAGGCGGGGGTGACGCTGCGTTACCCGTTGCTCACGCGTACAAACTATGCAGATTGGGCTCTCTTGATGAGAGTAAATCTGCAGGCCCAAGGAGTCTGGGAGGCGATCGAACCGGGTGATACCGAGTACCAACTTGATAGGATGGCGTTGGCGGCCATCCTCCAAGCCGAACCTTCAGAGATGCTATCCATGTTGGAGGTGAAGGACTCCGCCAAACAGGCATGGGACACCATGCGAACGATGCGCATGAGTGTCGAGCGAGTCCGGGAGGCGAAAGTACAAACACTCCGCAACGAGTTTGAGGCGATCCGCATGAAGGAAAGTGAATCTGTGGATGACTTTGCCATGCGGCTCAACAACATCGTCAATGACATCCGCGCGCTTGGGGACACGATGGAAGATGAGAAGGTCGTCAAAAAATTCCTTCGTGTTGTTCCACCCAGGTTCATGCAAATCGCCATCTCAATTGAGCAACTACTCGACATGAAGACCTTGTCCATCGAAGAGCTCATCGGGCGATTAAAGGCTGTTGAGGAGTGTTATGAACTTGGAAACAATGTTCGAGATGACCATCGTTTGCTTCTAACGGAGGAAGAGTGGCTAGCACGCCACAAAAGGAGGGAGCCGGGAGAGGTTCCCTCAGATAGTAACAAGACTGCTGATAATGGTACTAGCGGAAAGCAAAATCGCGGTCAAGCCAAACATAATGGACTTGAAAAAAGTGCCCGCAAAGGGAAGCAGATCGTTGTGGCGGGAAGTATCCGTGGCAAGTCAAAGATAATGTGCTTCAACTGCGGCATACTTGGGCATTATTCAAGTGAGTGCCGCAAGACACGACGAGAACGCAAAGAGCAAGTGAATCTCACACTGGCCCAGGACGACGAGCCCGCGCTACTGATGGCGCAAACATGCACACTCACGGAGGCCATAGAAGGACTCGACTGGTGATATCATGCTCAACGAGGTTCACGTGCAAGTGCACCTTGGTCGAGAGGAAGATCACCAAGATGAGATTTGGTACTTGGACACCGGGACAAGCAATCACATGTCCGGGTGCAAGGAAAATTTTATTGAGCTAGACACCAACATCAAGGGCTCGGTAAAGTTTGAGGATGACTCAGTCGTTGATATTTGTGGGCGTGGATCGGTGTTGTTCACCTGTCAAAATGGCGAGCATCGTACACTGACGGATGTCTACTACATCCCACAGCTTCGCAACAACATAGTGAGCCTCGGACAGCTCGATGAATTCGGCTGTCAAATGCCTTATATCTTATTCTTCTTCTTCTAGCCTTATATTTTCTTTTAGTCACCCATCTTATTCTTCTTCTATCTTTCTATCTTTTTCTTCTAGCCTTCTTTTTTTAGCCTCCTATTTTTTTATCTTCTTCTAGCCTTTCATCTTTTTCTAATTCTAGCATCCTATATTTTGTTTTCTTTTAACCTTCTACCTTATTCTTATCTTATTCTTTTAGCCTCATATCTTATTATTATTCTAGTTTTATATCTTTTATTATTTAGCATTCTATCTTCTTCTAACTTCCTATGTTCTTCTTATTCGTCTTATCTCATATCTTTTTCTTTTTCTAGCCTGCTATCTTTTTCTAGCATGCTATCCTATCTTTCTCTTTTATCCTCCTATCTTTTTCTTCTTCTTGCCTTATATTTTCTTATTCTTCTAGCATTCTATCTTCTAATTCATTCTCATATCTTCTTCAAACGTCCTATCTTATTTTTCTTGTAGCTTCTTATATTCTTTTCTCGCCTCCTATCTTTTCCTTATAGACTATTATTTTCTTCCTTTTCTTCTTTTAGACTAATATCATTTTCTCTTAGTCTCATATTTTCTTCTTTTTCTAGTCTCATATCTTATTATTATTCTTCTAGTCTCATATCTTCGTTTTCTTTTTTTAGCCTTCTATCTTTTTCTTCCAGACTTCTTCTTATCTTTTTCTTCTTCTAACATCCTTTCTTGTTTTTCTTTTTCCATCCTCATATCTTCTTATTCTTTTTCTTTTAGTCTCGTATTTTTTTCTTCTTATTGTCCTTTTTTCTTATTCTTCTAGCCTCTATCTTTTTTTTATTCTAGTCTCTCATCATCTTCTTCTAGGCCATATCTTCTTCTTATCTTTTCCTATCTTCTTCTTTTTTAGTCTGCTATCTTATTCTTATTCTAATTTTTTTTCTTATTTTTCTTATTTTTGTAGCGTTTTGTTTTATTTTTCTCTAGTCTCCTATTTTCTTATTTTTCTTCTTGTTTCTTATCTACTTATTCAAGCATTCTAACTTCTTCTAGCTTCTTATCTTTTTATTCTTCTAGTCTTCTATTTTCATCTTTTTCTTCTAGCCTCCTATCTTCATTTTTTTCTTCTAATCTCCTATATTTTTCTTCTTTTTCTATCCTCCTATCATCTTTTTTTTTTCTAGCTTTTTATCTTCTTCTAGCCTTCATATCTTCATTTTCTTCTGGCTTTTTTTCTAGCCTTCTATCTTTTCTTTTTCATTTATTTTCATATCTTCTTTTTCTTTTAGTTTCCTATCTTCTTTTTCTTCTAATCTCATATCTACTTATTCTTTTAGCCTGTATCTTTTTCTTCATCTTCTAGCCTCCTATATTCACGTCTTCTTCTAGCATCCTATCTTCTTCTTGTTCAAGACTCTTATCTTCTTCTTCTTCATCTAGACTTCTATTTTCTTCTTCGTTTAACCTTCCGTCTTCTTTTTCGTCTAATCTTCTATCTGCTTGTTCTTCAAGCCTCCAATCCTTTTCTTCTAGCTTCCCTTCTTCCTTTTCTTCTTATCTTATATTTCTTTTTCCATCATCATATCTTCTTATTCTTCTTCTTTTAGTCTCGTATCTTTTTCTTCTTCTTATTGTCTTTTTTTTCTTATTTTTCTATCCTCTAATTTTTCTTATTCTAGCATCTCATCTTCTTCTTCTTGCCTCTATCTTCTTCTTTTTTAGCATGCTATCTTATTCTTATTCTATTTTTTTTTTCTTATTTTTCTTCTTCTTGTAGCCTTTTATTTTTTTTCTTCTAGTCTGCTATCTTCTTATTTTTCTTCGTGTTTCTTATCTACTTATTCAAGCATTCTAAGTTCTTCTAGCTTCCTATCTTTTTCTTCTTCTAGCCTATCTTTTTCTTATTCTATTCTTCTATCTCCATCTTTTTCTTCTAGCCTTCTATCTCTTATCTTTTTTTTCCAATCTCCTATATTTTTCTTCTTTTTCTATCCTCCTATCAATTTTTTTTTTCTTCTAGCTTTTTATCTTCTTCTTCTAGTCTCCTTTCTTCATTTTCTTCTAGCTTATTTTTCTAGCCTACTAGTTCTTCTTCTTCTCCTATCTTCTTTTTTTTCTAGTCTTCTATCTTTTCTTTTTCATTTATTTTCATATCTTTTTTCTTTTTAATCTCCTATCTTCTTCTTCCTTTTCTAATCTCATATCTACTTATTCTTTTAACCTGTATCTTTTTCTTCATCTTCTAGCCTTCTATATTCGCGTCTTCTTCTAACCTCCTATTTTCTTATTTTTGTTCTTCTAACAACCTATTTTCTTCTTGTTCTTCAAGAATCTTATCTTTTTTCTTCGTCTAGACTTCTATCTTTTCTTCGTCTAGCCTTCCATCTTTTTCTTCTTTGTCTAATCTTCTATCTTCTTGTTCTTCAAGTCTCCAATCTTCTTCTTCTACTTCCCTTCTTCTTTTTCTTCTTTTTTCCTTTACCTTCTATATTCTTCTTTTAACATCTCATTTTCTTCTTCTTTTAACTTCATATCTTCTTCTTCTTATTCTTCTACCATTCCATCTTCTTCTAGCCTTCTTTCTTCATCTTCTTCTTGTTTTCTATTTTCTTGTTGTTCTTCTTCTTCTACTCTCATTTCTTTTTCTTCTTTCATACTTCTAAATTCTTTTTTTTTCTAGTCTCATATTATTGTTCTTCTTCTAGTCTCATATTTTTCTTTATTTTCCAGTCTCATATTTTATTTTTCTAGTCATCTTCTTCTACTTATAGCCTCTTTTCTAGCCTCTTTTTTTTAGCCTCTTTTTTTTCCAGACTCATATTTTTTTTTTCTTCTAGTTGAATCTTTTTCTTTTCTCAGTCTCTTATTTTTTTTCTAGCATTCTATCTTTTCTTTTAGTCTCCTATCTTTTTCTTCTTATAAACACTTATATTCTTCTTCTTATGTAACCACTTATCTTCTTTTTCTAGGTTTATATCTTTTTTTCTAACATCCTATCTTTTTCTTCTAACTTCTTATCTTTTTCTTCTAGCATTCTATTTTTTTTCTTTTTCTAGCCTCCTATCTTCTTCTTCTAGACTCATATCTTCTTCTTCTACCCTCCTAACTTCTTCTTCTTCTTTTAGTCTCTTATCCTTCTTCTAATCTCCTAACTTCTTCTTTATCTTCATCTTCCTCTAGCCTCCTAACTTCTTCTTCTAACCTCCTATCTTCTTCTTTTTCAACTTTTTATTCTAGTATCATATCTTCTTCTAACCTCCATCTACATCTTCTTCTAGTCTCTGATCTTCTTCTTCTAGTCTATATTTTCTTTTTTCTCTTATAGCCTGCTATCTTTTTCTTATTTTAGCTTCTTATTCTTTTCTTCTTATTCTTCTTATTCTAGCCTATCATCTTCTTCTTCTTCTTTTTCTAGCCTCCTACTTTCATCTTCTTCTAGCCTCTTATATTCTCCTCCATACTATTATTCTCCTTCTCCATCTTCTTCTTCTTCTTCTTCTTCTCCTCCTCCTCCTCCTTTTCATTCTTCTTCTTCTCCTTTACTTCCTTCTTCTCCTCCTCCTTCCTTCATCTTCTTCTTCTCCTCCTCTTTCTCCTTGCTGTTTTCTCGCTCTCCTCCTCCTCATATCTTTTTTTCTTATTCTTTTAACATTTATCCTCCTCTTCTTCTAGCATAATATTTTTTTTCTTCTAACATTCTATCTTTTTCTTATTATTCTTCTTCTAGCTTTATATTTTTTTTCTTCTAAACTCGTATCTTTTTCTTCTGCCTCCTACCTTTTTCTTATTCTATCATTCTATCTTCTTTTTCTTCTATCATATTTATCTAGAGTCTCCCATCATCTTCTTCTAGCCTTATATTATCTTCTTCTAGTATTATACCTTATTGTTCTTCTTTCAGTCTCCTATCTTATTTTTCTCTTCTAGTCTCTTATCTTCTTCTTATTCTTTTAGACTGCTATCTTCTTCTTGTAGCCTCTTATATATTTTTTAGTTTCCTATCTTTTTAGCCTCCTATCTTTTCTTCTTTTTTCTACCATCATATCTTCTTCTTCTTCTAGTCTACTATCTTCGTCTTTTCTTCTTCTTCATCATCATCTTTTTCTATCTTTCATATTTTTCTTGTTCTAGCATCTTATTGTTTTTTTTCTAATCTCCTATCTTCTTTTCTACTCTTCTCTTCTTATTCTTCTACCTTCCTATTTTCTTCTTTTTCTAACCTTCTTTCCTATTCTTAATATTCTAGCCTCCCATCTTTTTTCATTTTTTTTCTTCTATTCTCCTATCTTTTTTAGCAATTTTTATTCTTCTTTTTCTAGACGATATTTTTTTTTGGTTTTTCTTCGTCTAGTTTTCTATTTTCTTCTTCTAGTCTTTTATATTCTTTATTTTCTTCTATGCTCCTTTTTTCCTCTTCTAGTCTCCTATCTTACTTTTCTTCTTATAGTCTCTCTTAACTTCTTCTAGTGTTTTTATCTTCTTTTTCTCCTACCTTCCTATCTTTTTATTTTTCTAGCATCCTATCATATCATCGTCTTCTTCTGTAGCCTGTTATCTTATTTTTCTTCCAGCCTTCTATCGTTTTCTTCTAACCTTCCATGTTCTTCCTTTTCTCCTACTCTCTTATCTTCTACTTTTTTTAGCTTTTCATCTTTTTCTTCTAGCCTCCTATATTTTTCTTTTTCTAGCATATTATCCTCTTTTTTAGCATTCCATCTCCTTTTTCAGTCTCCCATCTTCTTCTTCCCTTCTAACTTTTTCTTCTTTTAAATCTACTATCTTCTTCTTCTTATTCTAGTCTGCTATCTTTTCCTTTTCTAGCCTCCTATTTTCTTTTTCTTCTTCTTCCAGCCCCCTATTTTTTCTTCTTCTTTTGTCCCCATGTCTTTTCTTGTTTTAGCCGAATGTCCTTTTCTTCTAGTATCCTATATTCTTCTTATTTTTTTCTTCTAACATCCTATCTTCTTCTTCTTCTACCCTCCTATCTTCTTCATCTTCATGTTTTCCTCTATCTTCTTTTTCTTGCCTCATGTCCTTTCTCTTTTATCCTCATATCTTCTTCTTTTTCTTCTTGCCTTCTATTTTCTTATTCTTCTAGCATTCTATCTTCTTATTCATTCTCATATTTTATTCTAACGTCTTATCTTATTTTTCTTCCAGCCTCTTATCTTCCTCTTCTCGCCTCATATCTTTTCCTTCTTGGCTCCTATTTTCTTCTTTTAGACTCATATCATATTCTTCTAGGCTCATCTGTCATTCTTCTTCTTCTAGCTCATCTCTCATTCTTCTTTTTTTTCTTCTAGCCTCATATCTTTTCCTTTTTCTAACATCCTTTCTTATTTTTCTTTTTCTTTTACCCTCTTATCTTATTCTTCTTTTTCCATCCTCATATCTTCTTTTTAGTCTCGTATATTTTTCTTCTTCTTATTGTCTTTTTTTTTTTTAATTCTTTTAGCCTCTATCTTTTCTTTATTCTAGTCTCTCATCTTCTTCTTATAGCCATTATCTTCTTCTTTTTTAGCCTGCTATCTTATTCGTATTCTAATTTCCTTTCTTATTTTTCTTCTTCTTGTAGTCTTTTATTTCCTTTTTCTTCTAGTCTCCCTATCTTCTTATTTTTCTTCTCGTTTCTTATCTACTTATTCAAGCATTCTAACTTCTTCTAGCTTCTTATCTTTTTCTTCTTCTAGGCTATCTTAATTTTTTTCTTCTAGCCTCCTCCAATCTTCATCTTATTTTTCTTCCAACCTCATATTTTTCTTCCTTTTTCTATCCTCCTATCATCTTTTTCTTGTTCTAGCTTTTTATCTTTTCTTCTAGCCTAGGAATCTTCATTTTCTTCTCGTCTAATATCTTTTTTTTCTTGCCTACTATCTTCTTTTTCTAACCTCCTATCTCCTTTTTTTTCTAGTCTTCTATCTTTTTTTTCCCTTTTATTTTCATATCTTCGTTTTCTTTCCGTCTTCTATCTTTTTCTTCTAGCCTCCTATATTTGCGTCTTTTTCTATCCTCCTATATTCACGTTTTCGTATCTTTCTATTCTTTTAGTCTCATATCTTCTTCTTTTTCTTTTCTTTTAATCTACTATCTTCTTCTTCGTCTAGACTTCTATCTTCTTCTTCGTCTAGTCTTCCATCTTTTTCTTCTTCGTCTAACCTTCTATCTTCTTGTTCTTCAAGCCTCCAATCTTTTTCTTCTAGCTTCCCTTCTTTTTCTTATAGTATCCTTTTTCTTCTTTTTTCATTTACCCTTCTATCTTCTTCTTTTAACATCTATTTTTTTTTCTTTTTTTAGCTTCATATCTTCTTTTTATTATTATTCTTCTACCCTTCCATCTTCTTCTTCTAGCTTTTTTTCTTCGGCTTCTTCTTCTAGTCTCCTATTTTCTTCTTCTTCTTCTATCATTCTAATTTTTTTAGTCTCCTATCTTTTTTTTTTCTGACCTCTAATCTTTTTCTTTTAACATCTAATTTTTTTCTACCCTCATATCTTATTCTTCTACTTTCCTATTTTTTTCCCTTTCTAGTAGTCTCTTATCTTTTTCTTCCTCTAGTCTGTTATCTTCTTCTTCTAGTTTATCGTTTTCTTCTAACATCGTATCCTTTTCTTTTAACATCGTATCTTCTTCTTCTAGTTTTCTATCTTCTTTTTTTTTCTCTTGACCATCTCTTTTTTTTCTAGCCTCCTATTTTATAATTTTAGCCTCTTATCTACTTCTTCTTTTTCTTCTAGCCTTATATCTTTTCTTCTTCTTTTAGCCTCATATCTTTTTTTTCCTTCTTCTTCTAGTTTTCTATCTTATTTTTTCTTCTTTTTCTATGCTCTTATCTTCTTATTCCTTTAGCCTCTTATCTTTTTCTTCCTCTACTCTCTTATCTTCTTATTGTTCTTCTAGTTTTTTATCTTCTTTTTTTTCTAGTATCCTACCTTTTTCTTCTTATAACCTCACATCTTCTTCTTTTCTTCTAACATTCTATCTTCTATTTTTCTTCTAACATCATATCTTTTTCCACTTATTTTCTTCTTCTAGTCTCCTATCATTTTATTTTAGCCTCCTGTTTTTTTTCTAGTCTCATCTTCTTTTTCTTCTAGGCTTCTATCTAGAGTCTCATATCTTCTTCTTCTAGGCTTCTATCTTCTTCTAGCTTTCTATCATGTTCTTCTAACCTTCTATCTTCTTCTTCTTGCATAATACCTTCTATCTTCTTATTCTAGCCCCTGTCTTCCTATTTTCTTCTTTTTCTTGTTGCCTCCTATTTTCTTCTTCTTTATCTAACCTCTAATATAATTTTATTCTTTTAGCCTTGTATCAAAATCATCATCATCTTCTTTTTTTAGCCTCATATCATCTTTTCTTCTAGCCTCTTATCTTATTTTTTCTTTTAGCATCATATATTTCTTCTAGCCTCTTATTTCATTTTCTTTTAGCCTCATATTTCTTTTAGCTTCTTGTCTTCTAGCCACTATCTTCATTTTTTTTTCTTCTAACATTTTATTTACTTCTTCTTCTAGTCTCCAATCTTATTATTCTTCTTCTAGCATGCTATTTTCATCTTCTAGACTCATATTTCCTTTTTCTAGCCTCATATATTTTCTTCTTCTTCTAGCCAGCTATATTCTTCTTTTTCTTTTACCCTCTTATCTTCTTCAAGCCTGCTATCTTCTTTTTTTCTTCGTTTTATTCTGCTGGCCTCCTATCCCCCACCATCTCCTCTTCTAACATCATATTTCTTCTTGTTTTAGCATCCTATCTTTTTTCTTTTCATCTCGTATCTTCTTCTTCTCTTAGCTCCTATATCTTCTTCTTATTTTATGTCTCTTATATTCTTTTTATTCATCATCTTTCTTCTTCTGGCTTACATTATTTTTTTTCTTTTTCTAGTTTCTATCTTCTCTTTTTCTTATAGTCTAGCCTCTTATTTCTCTTTTATATCTTATCTTCTTGTTTTCTTCCAGCCTTCATCTTCATACATCTTTTTCTGACTCTTATCTTGTTATTCTAGTCTCTTTTATTCTTCTTCTTTTAAATTCTATCTTTTTCTTAATTAGTATCTATCTCTTATCTTCATCTTCTAGCCTTTCTTCTTCTTCTTTTTCTTCTAGCCTTTATCTTATTATTATTTTAGCATCCTATCTTTTTTCTTTTTCTAATCTCTTATTTTCTTTTTTATTTATCCTCATATCTTCTTCTTCTTTTAGTCTCTATCTTACTATTATTTAGTCTTATATCTACTTCTTTTACATTACTATTTTTATTCTAGTCTTCTATTTAATTCTTCTTCTTTTCTTCTTCTTATTCTTGTAGTCTTCTTTTATTTTTTCTAGCCTCATATTTTTTTTTCTTAAAAATCTCTCATCTTTTTCTTTTTCTAGCATCCTATCTTCTTCTTCTAGCCTCCTATCTTTTTCTTCTAGACTACTATCTTCTTCTTCTAAGCATCTATCTATCTTTTTCTTCTAGCCTGTTTTCTTTTTCTTCATCTACTTCTTCTAGTCTCCTTTTTTTTCTTTCTTCTTCTTGCCTATCTTCTTCTTCTTTTAACCTCTATCTTCTCCTTTTTTGCCCATTTTCTTCTTTTAGCCTCTATTTATATCAACATTATGTTCTTTTTGCCTACTATCTTCTTCTTCTTATTCTAGAATCTTCTTCTTCTTATTCTAGTCTCTTATCTTCTTCTTCTTCTACTTTCTATCTTCCTCTTATTTTTCTTCTAGCCTCCTACCTTCATTTTCTCGTAGCCTTATATTTTCTTCTTCTACCCTCCCATCACCTTCTTTTTCTTTCATTCTCCTATTTTTTTTCTAGTTTCCTACCTTCTTTTTCTTCTAGCATTATATCTTCTTTTTCTTTTTTTTCTTGCATCCTCCTATCATCATCATCTTCTTCTAGCCTCCTCCTATCTTCTTCATCTAGTGTTCTATATTATTCTTCTAGCCTATTAAATCTTCTTTTTTTGTCTTTTTTCTTCTTCTGTACTCTTCTCTTCTTATTCTTTTTTTACCTCATATCTTATTATTCTTCTAGCCTTCCTTTTTTCTTCTTCTTTTAACATCTATCTTCTTCTTATTCTAGTCCCTTATCTTATAACCTCTTATTTTCTTATTTCTTCTTCTTATTCTTCTAGCCTTCTATATTCTCCTTCTTATAGCCTTGTATCTTTTCTCTCTTCTAGCTTCCTTTATTTTCTTATTCTAACCTCTTATCTTCTTCTACCCGTCTTTTTTCTTCCTCTTCTAGTCTTCTACAGTCATCTTTTTCTAGTCTTCTATCTTTTCTTTTTCTAGTCTTATATTTTTTTCTTCCAGCCTCCTCTCTTCTTCTACTTTCTCTAGTCTAATATCTTATTGTTATTCTTTTAGCGTTTTATTTTATTCTTCTAGCATTTTATCTTCTTCTTTTTTTAGCCCCTTATCTTTTTCTTCTTTTCTATCCCACTATATTTTTTCTTCTTTTATCCTCCTATCTTATTATTCTTCTAACCTTCTATCTATTTTTTCTACTTCTTCTAGCCTCTTATTTTCTTACTTTTTTTTCTTCTAGCATTCTATCTTCTTCTTCTATTTTCTTAGTTTTTTCTTATTCTAGCCTTCTATCGTCATCATCATCTTCTAGCATACTATCTTTTTCTTCTTCTTCTCCTATCTTCTTCTTCGTCATCTTCTTCTCCCCATGTCTTCTTCTTCTTCTTCTAGTCTCCAATCTTTTTCTTCTTCTACCCTCCTATCTTCTTCTTATAACATATTATCTTCGTTTTTTTCTAGCTTCATATATTCTTCTCTTTCTAATCTCTTATCTTTTTTTTTCTAATTTGCTATATTTTTTCTTATTCTAGGCTTCTATCTTATTTTGCTTCTAGATTTTATCTTCTTCTTTTAGCTTCTTATCTTATTCTTTTTCTAGCCTTATCTTCTTCTTCTTCTTTAAGACTTTTAACTTCTTCTTTTTCTAGCTCCTATCTTCTTCTTCTTCTAGTCTACTATCTTTTTCTTCTAGCCTCCTAACTTTTTCTTCTTCATCTTCATCTTCTAGTCTACTAACTTTTTTTTTTTTATCCTCCTTTCTTATTCTTCTAGCATCATATCTTTTCTTTTTATTACAACCCCTTCTCTTCCTCTTCTTCTTTTAATTCTTATATCCTCTTATATTCTTTTTTTTTTCTGATCTCTTATCTTTTTTTTTTCTTCTAAGCTCGTATCTTTTTCTTATTTTTCTTCTAGTCTCTTATATTTTTTTTTTCATTTCCTTTTCTTCTTTTAGCCTTCTACTTCTTCATCTAACTGCTATCTTTTTCTTCATCTCTTAGCGTCCTATCTTCTTCTTCTATCTATCATCCTATCTTTTTTTCTCATATCTTCTTCTTATCATATCTTCTTCTTCTTCTTCTTCTCATATCTTCTTCTCCTTCTTCTAGTCATCTATCATTTTTTTTTCTTCTTATAGCCTCCTATCTTATTTTTGCCTTCTATCTTTTTCTAGCTTCTTATCTTCTTTCTCTTTTTCTTCTTATAACTTCTTATCTATTCATCTTCTAGCCTTCAATCTTTTTCTTCTAGCCTCATTTTTTTCTTCTTCTATCCTCATATGTTTTTTTTCTTCTTCTAGGCTCTTATCTTCTTTTATTAGCTTTTTATATTCTTTTTTTCTAGTCGCTTATCTTTTTTTCTTCTTCTAACCTCGCATCTTCTTCTTCTAGCCTCATATTATATTTTAACCATCTATCTTTTTTTTTCTAGCCTCTTATCTTATTATTCTTGTCTCTTATGTTCTTCTTTTAGTCTTTTACCTTTGTTTTCTTCTAATCTTCCATCTTCTTATTCTTCTAACCCCCTTTCTTCTTCTTCTTCTAGTCTTTTTTTCGTTTTCTTCTAAGCTCCTATTTTATTCTTCTTCAACTAGCCTCCTTTCTTCCTCTTCTAGTCTCCTTTATTCTTCCTCCTTTAGCCTCATACTTCTTATTCTTCTTTCAGCCTCTTATCTTCTCTTAATTCTTTTAGCGTCCTATCTTTTTCCTTTTCTTCTATACTGCTATCTTCTCCTTCTAGGCTCATAACTTCTTTTTCATATTTTTTTAGTCTCATATCTTTCTCTTATTCTTTTAGCCTCCTATCTTCTTCTTCTTTTGCCTCCTATCTTCTTTTTTTGGCCTCTCATCATCTTCTTCTTACGTCCTATCATCTTCTTTTTTTGGCCTCCTAACTTCTTATTCTAATCTCCTATCTTCTTCTTTAACTTCTCTTATAGACTGCTATCTTCTTCTTCTTCTTCTTCTTTCAGCCTTCTATTTTCTTCTTCTAGTCTCTTAACTTCTTTTTATATTCTTTTAGTCTCATATCTTTCTCTTATTCTTATAGCCTCCTATCTTCTTGTTATTTTGCCTACTATCTTCTTCTTCTAGCCTCTCATTATCTTTTTCTTATCTACTCTTCTTTTTTTGGCCTCCTAACTTCTTCTTATTCTAATCTTCTATCTTCTTCTTCTATCTTTGTATCTTATTCTTCCTCTAATCTCTATCTTCTTCTTCTAATAGCGTCTATCTTCTTCTTCTACTAGCGTCTATCTTCTTCTTCTTCTTCTAGTCTACTATCTTCTTCTTCTTCTTGTTCGTTTTCTAGTCTCTTTTCTTCTCCTTCTTCTTCTAACATTTTTATCTTCTTCTTATTCTAGTCTCTAATCTTTTTCTTTTTCTACGCTCATATCTTCTTCTTCTATCCTGCTATCTTCTTCTTCTTTTAACCTCCTATTTTCTTCTTCTACCTCTTTTTGCCTCCTATCTTTTCTTCTTATAGCATCTTATCTTTTATTCTTCT